>PVKS010012166.1:0-54575 GCA_004027875.1 Aplodontia rufa | reverse complement strand
ACTAAAGAAACAGATTCTTACCAGGCTTTCTAGGACTCCATCTTTAGCCACCACCCCACTTCTTTTCCATCTGTACCACAGCTAGTTACTGTACTGCAGCAGCTATGCCATTGTTTAGCCTTCCTCCCCAGGCTGCCCCCACCATGGCTCTGTGTTGCACAAGAGGTCCCTTCTGCCTGGTGAAGCCTTCCTTCCCATCCGCCTCAGCCTTCAGTTCACTCGCCTTCCCCCAGAGCCACATCACGTGCTCCTCACCTTTGCAGCTCACCTGCTGTCCTGTCACTTCACACCCACTGTGAGCGTAAGCTTATTTTGATGTACGTCTCTTTCTCCTTGCCCAGGGCACTTGTTGCAACAAGAATCAAGAAGACAGGCACAGTGGCTCTTTTACTCACTCTTGCTTCCCTAGTGCCAGCACCGTCACTCGTAAATGGCTTGTGGAATGAACTGATGAATACAACAAATACTCTAGTTCAGGGGCAGAATTCATACTGGAAAGGTGGGGTGTTGGCTATAGAAATGGCAGGGATAAAAGGGGAGGAATGGAGAGATGGAGAGATTTTGTGAAGGCAGACTTAAGGAAACTTGGAAACAGCTAAAAGAAAGAAGTTGAAGGTGATGATGAATTTTGACTTGGTGGTTGCTGTTTCCCCATAATAGGTGACTCAGCACACCTGTACCAAATACTGATCTATAAAAGAAAAGGCCAGTCATGGTGGCCCACACCTGTAATGTTAGTGATTTGGGAGGCTGAGGAAGGAGGATCTCAAGTTGTGGCCAGCCTCATTAACTTAGTGAAACCATGTCTCAAAAAAAGATAAGGGCTGGGGATATAACTCTGGGGCAGAACACCCCGGAGGTCAGTCATCAATGAGTGAGAGAGAAAGAGAAAGATGGAGGAGAGAGAATTCACATTCATAGAGACAGAAGGCAGAGTGGTGGTCACCAGGAACGGAGAGCAGGGGAATGGGAGTTAATTCCTAGTGGATGTGAAATTTCAGTTTGGAAGGATGAAAAGTTGTAGAGATGAATAGTGGTGATGGCTTCACAGCAGTGTGAATGAACTTACGCCACTGAGCCGCACATCTAAAGACAGCCAAAATGGTACGTTCTGTTATGTTTGTCTTACCGGGAAAACAACAGAGACCAAGGAAAAAGATTTCAAGAGTCTTAAGCTAAAAAACAAAAGAGGTTTATTTGACCAGCTGCATGCATTTTCCCTTTTCCTCTTTCTGCCTCCATCATTGAACTGATGCCTGAGGCTTCATCGGCCACCGTGACCTTGAATAAAGAAGAAAGGAGCCCAAAGATCAAAGGAGCTTGGATCCACCATATCAGTTTTATCTTCTTATCTTTTTTGTGTAGCAGAGAAAGACACTGACTACAGTAGGCAAACCCTCCTCCCTTTTTTGGTTGACTGCTTATTTCATTAAACACATGTTGAGGTCCTACCACGTTTGAGGCATGGGAATATAAAAATGAAAAGACACGATTCCTGCTTTCAAAACTCTTGCTTTCTAAAGGGAAGAGCAACAGCTGAAGAGTCTTAGGCAGAGTGGTGGTAGTTAGTTGCTTCCTTTTTGGTAAGCAGGTGAGCACACTTTTTAAAGAGTTCTTTTTAGAAAATTCCTCTTCATAAAGAATGCAACACTGACGGGGGTCTAGCTCTGCAGTAGAGCACTTGCCTAACATATGTGCTGGGTTCGATCCCCAATACAGACCAAAAAAAATACGCCCCGTTAATAACTGTTAAGGGCTAGACTTTGCCAAGTTCTCGGCAGTGGTACATGGCTGAGTATTTGTTGCACTTATCTAGCACCGGGCTAATTGCACACTGTTGATGCCATACGTATATTTGTTCAACATCAACATGCATTTATTTGAGTCCCACTTTGTATTTCAATGAGCAGCAAGGAACAATCGACCTGACTGAAGCCGCAGTGATGGATCTTATTGCAAACCACAGGCTTTTAAAATTCCCAGTGCAGTGCGGAGAGTCTTCACGGAGGGAGGAACTAAGATTCCTAGTGATAACTACAGATGCCCTGATGACCTCATTGCCTCTGTTCTCTCTACCGCCAGAGTGTCTCTCAAGGTCCCTGGGTTATGGTGACACTAACAGGCCTCTTTGTAGATCATTAATTTTAATTAAAAAAAAAATCTTGGGATTGCATTTGAGCTATAATAGAAGAATGAAGTGCCTCTAACCAGGAGTGATTGAAGGGTGAGGGGAGAGGAAGGCAGAAGCAACCCTGAGCCACTCTCTTTTCTTCAAACTTCAGATCCTTATTTATAAAATCAGCGTTAGGAGAGTTCATCTCAGACTCATTCCAGAGCTGATATTCTATTCTTCTACTTGCATTTGAGTGAAACATTTTACTGGGAATTTGCAATTGTGCCTTCCTGGAATCCAGATCACAGTGAATCCAATCGTACATTCACTCATTTGTTCATTCATCCACTGAAGGTTTACCATGCACTAGTTTTAGGTGCTAGAGCTGTCAAGATGATATGCATGGCTCCTACAGGAGAAAGTCAGGTTCATCTGGTGAGGCCATGAGAGTTTTAATAAAGGCAAGAATACAAAGGAGGAAATGCTTATGGTAGATGGGGAAAGTGTTCCCAAAGCAATTAAGTGGGACGATATGGTCAGGAAGAGATAACAGAAAGCTCCAAGCTGGGGGACAGTGAGGGTTGGGGAGGGCTGTGGTCATAAGGGACCTCTCCTGTTAAGAATTTTGGACATTTTCTGGTTGAAAATGGGCATGATCAAAGGTAGTTCTAAAATTATCACTTTCAAGGGGAGCTCAAGAAGAAAATACCCAAGTTGGTGCTCATATCTGTAAGTTGGTGGAATGTGACAGCAGACAAGTAAAAGGTCCCAAGAAGTTCCTTAGGCTGCCAGATAGTTATTCCTCCTGTCTTGTACCATCACCTTAACATAGTGACATGACTTCACATGTCATGTAAATCAACGTCAAAATGCTCAGTTCAGACCCCCTTTCTTTATCAGTTGTGCAAAAATGCAGAGAGGTTGGGTTTTGAGCTTGGACAGACGGAGGTCAAATTCTAGTTGCATATAACCTTAGACCGTTTACTTAACTCCTTGAATCCCAGTTGATTCATCCATAAAAAGAGAACAATGCTGCTTATCTTTTAGGATTGTGGGAATCAGGGAAACCAGCAAAAGTGAAGCATTTGGAATTTGTGAGTGCATTAATATACTCACACTTGTGATTTTTTGAAAACATTGCCATCTCCCCCACTTGACCTGAGGTTCTGTGAGGGCAGCAAATCTGCTTTTACCCCTTTTACAGTGCCTGGCACATTGCCTAGCTTATGATAATCAGTGACCACAGGACCCATGACTCAGAAGCAGTAGCTCACCCTGTTTGCATAAACCTTAGTTCTGGGCTTTATCCTTTCATGCAAGGTGTTTCATAAGTGTCCAAAGGTTAGGCAGATTCTCACAGAATATTAAGCTCAAAGTGCCATCAGAAGAGAGCCCTGGGTCCAGCTTCTTCATTTCCCCAGTTACATCCAGTCATCCATTATCTTCCTTCCACCCAGCTTCCGGATCTTTTAAATGATGCTCTTTCAATCATGACTTCATTTTCCTTGGGGCTTGTTACAGTAATTTTCTAAAGCACGGGGAAATTTTAGAATGTTAGGGTCTAAGTATCTTGGAGTGAAAAATATCGCACAGAGATCTGTGTTGTATTTGGAAATTATAAACATATCTACATTGGGCCATGTCAAAATACAATTTTGGTATTTTAGGTCTTCTTTTCACCACAGGATGCAACAGGAAAAAAAAAATCTCCTTTCAATACAATTCTCTGTTCAGTAATTCCTTTCTGAATCTGAAAGAGAGGTACCTTTTCCCATTCATTCCTTGAAAATTGAAACTTCATCTGATACTTTTATGGAACAATCCCAAGATCATGGTGTCTTACCAAGGACTTTTGAGTCAGAGAGATCTCAGTTCCAATTTGGCCCTGCTTAACTGTGAAAATATTGTGCCCCAGGATCTTCCTCTATAAAATGAGAATAATAATATTACCTTCTTAAAAATTCTTGTGAATGTCAGAAAATGGAGAACATTCTTCTTTGCTTTAATTTTTCTTGGGGAGACTACAGCATAGTACTTATGTGGAAGAAATGCTGGACAAGTTCCTTTGGAGACAGGGTGAGACCTCTAAGGGTGAGCCCTGGACACAAATGTGGTGGGCACACTGACTTGTGGGAGAGAGGAGGAGAACTTTATTTAGTTCTGAGGGGTGGGGAAGTTGGGGGGAGAAGGGGAAAGAAGAGAGAGGCACAGGTGAGGGGTGCTGCATCCTTCTGATGTCCCCAAACACCAACCTTCTACACCTCCTTGCAAATATGAAAATTTGATTAAAAATAAGTGGATTGGTTTGGAAACAAGTAAGGGGGATGGATCAGGAGGTGATTTCTGTTGGTCTCAGAGGGAATGCAGCATGTGTGACTTTAGAAACAGATGCGGGGAGATTAGATCTCAAATTCTGTGAATTCATGGAACTGGAGAGAGGGCTTTGAATTTTCACAGTTTGTTAGGATTAGGAGATTTAAGCCAAGATTACAAAAACTCCAGGAACGAGGAAATCCCATTGGATAGCCAGCTTCACGAGAATTTGGATTAAAGTAATTAAACAATGTACTATTTATTTGGTGGTCACTTAATAATTAGTGGCTATTATCTTTGGCTACCCCTGAATCCAAAGCTGAATAAAGTATTTGACTTGAACTGTCATTTCAGTGGTGGGGCTGAGCCCAGACAAAGAAAACAGACGCAAAAACAGCTAGCTTCTGCCCATCTGGCCCTGGTTTGTCGGGGGTGGTATCTGCACTGGTGTACGAGGCACCAGTGCTCTCAGTTCAACTCTTATGGAAACCTGCCGAGTCTCTTTAATATGTCCTTTGATAGTTTCAATTCTCTCTTTTTCTTTTTCTGGTTCTCAGGATGGAATCAGGTATGCTAGGCGAGTGCTCTACCACTGACACCGTCAGCTCTGTCTCTCTTTTCGGAAAATGAATTTTCCAACACTGACCTCACAGGCACATTGTCACATTTGGATGGAATAACGGCAATGGAAAGTGCTTGACCAACTACAAAGGATCACAGAAGAGCAATGGCCCGCTGGCCACCAGTATAAGTAGCATAGTCGCATGGGCTAGGTCTTATTTGAGGGCACAACTGTACCAAAACAGTGTCCAGCACAAAGAAAGTGCTCAACACGTATTTGTTGAATGAACACGTGAGTGTATGCAGCAGTTTTCACTCTTCAAATAACCTCACATCTGAAAATTTATGGTCTAGCACAGCTCTGCAGCCGTTGTGCTACCACATCATTGCTCCTCTGACCCCACCTCCACTTCCTCTCCTTCAGCCAATGACCTTGCCTACTGCCTCACAGAACACTAAAAGCAAAACAGTTATTGTAACTTCTACTCTTGAGTCTGTCCTGTGCAGCTGCAGCTTCTATTTCCTGCACCTAAGTCAAGCAATCTGGCTTCTGCCCGTGCAGGCTAGGTTATTCCCAACAAGCGCTGTGAATTCCCAAGATGGAAAGCCTGATTGGCTTTCCATGGATTTTATTTTCCTTCACACCCTCGCAACACAGCAACACAGGCAGTCAATTTCTTTTTTTTTTTTAAGAGAGAGGGACAGGGGACAGTGTGAGAGAGAGAGAGAAAGAATGAATTTTATTTAGTTTTTCACATGGCTTTAGTTGCTCCAACACTTTGTTGTGTATGTGGCACTGGGGTTCAAACCCACGTCCTTGTGCATGCCGGGCAAGTGCTGTAACTGTTGAGCCACTGCTCCAGCCCCTCACATATGCTCTTTTGAATTTTTGTCTGATAGCTGCTTGACCCTTATCTCCCTGGGTCTCCTCAGAGTCTTTTGGCTATGTATGGTCATTATATCTCTGCTGACTTCCTGGCCTTCTTTGGTCTATCTGCACCAGTGGGCCAAAGATTCCTACCCCTCCCATTGTTTCCATTGGTCTCTGCACAAGCTGTGCTCTGGTGCCAGACCCTGGACTGTTGTCTTCCTGCCTGGACACCCCACTTCCCTTAGGCTCTAGTTCTTCAGGCAGGACATTCTGTGTCCTTGGTGCTTGAGATCCACCTCCACTGTTTTCCTGAAGCTGGAGGGGAGAGGGAGGGAGGGACGTTGGAATCCTCTCCTCCGTCTCCACTTCCCTTAGAATATATCACAGTCTCCTTTCTGGTCTCTGATTTGCAGACTCATCTCTCTGGCTTTAATATCACTCTCAGATACCAGTTGCATGGCTTCCTGGAATTTTCCTCTTGAGGTCCCTGCTGCCATCTCAGATCCAACTCTGCTAAAATCAGATCCACTTTTCTATATAACCTGGATCACCTTCCTCACAATCAGGAATGCCACTAGTTTTCCCAAGTTTTTATTCATTTTTATTGTTTGATTTTCAAATTCATCCTTGATTTCACCTACTAATTCTGATTTGTACCCACTCCTTTTAATTATACTAAAACAACTTGTTGCATGTTTGTTTCTTCTCCTTAACATCCCTTACATTTCCTTTCCTTCTATTCCCATTCCACTTCTGTACTAACTCCACTGAGTCTACTTTATCATCTTAAATCCAAGTGAGCACAATATTCCCCAGCCTGTGAGTGAAAGTGCTGGGTTTGGGGCTGCATTTGGGCTGCAGATGCCATTTGTTGGGCTGCCTGGGGTTGAGTGAAGCCCTCATTGCTTCTCACTGCATGTCAAAGGGCTTGTTCTTGTCCTAAACCCCTGAGCAAATGCTTAGTCTCCTCCCTTTCGTTGCTAGCAGCCTAATCCTCCTCATAGCTCAACTTGTCTGCAGCCTCCCTGGCCCAGCCAGTTCATAGGGCCTTTTTGCTCCTCTGAAACACATTAGTACTTAGGCACTGATGGTACCATTTCCTAGTAAGGAAAACTTCCATTGCACTGGATTAATTCAATCAGCAAATCTTTCCTGAGCTCCTTCCTAGGCACCAAGGAAATAATACAGGAGAGGGCCTATAACAAAGCTTGGGTTTTTATTGTGTGTGTGTGTACATGTGTGTGCATGCATGTGTGTGACATGAAAGTGTTTGTTGAGCTACTATTTTTTTTTTTATTTTAAGAGAGAGGGACAGTGAGAGAAAGACAGAGAGAATCGATTTTTTATTCAGTTTTTCATGTGGCCTTTGTTGCTCAGGAACTTCGTTGTATACATGGGTCCTGGAGTTTGAACCCGTGTTTCTATGCATGCCAGGCAAGCGCTGTAACCGCTGAGCCACTGCTCCAGACCCTATTGAGCTGCTTTTAATTGGTTGTGTAGAAAAGGATTTTCTGAAGAGGTAACTTTTAAACTAAGATCTGAGTCACAAGAAGTATCAAGTCTGTAAAGGTTTAGGGTAAGACTTTTCCAGATGAAGAGAACAGCAAATTGACTGCCTCAAGAATGCAACAAACTGAGGGCTTGGAGGAACAGGAAGAAGGCCCACGCTGAGTACATTGCGGGAAGAAAGAGACGTGCTCGTAAGTACGCAGGCCCTGGGTCAGGAACTGGAAGAACATTTTAGAATTCAGTTTAGGTGTGAAGGGAAGACATTTCAGGATTTTAAGTCAAGGAATGCTATACTCTAGTTTATTTAAAACATCACTTCGTCTGCTGTGTGGAGGAACATCTTAATGGAAGCAGAGAGGCTAGGTAGGAAGCTGTTCCAACAGCTCAAGTGAGTGATGGTGGTGAGAGCAGAAAAAGAGAACGGTGCAGCCTAGGACATGTTTGGGAGATGCAGCTGGCTGTGCTGGCTGATGCAACTACAGAGATGAAGTGAGAGACCAAGGATGAGTTTGTGGTCTCCGCTGGGAAGTGGGGTGGTGTATTCTTTTTGTCACTATAATAATATATACCTAAGACAAGCAACGTAAAAGATAGAAGGTTCCTTTTACAGAGGAAGGGTTTGTTTGGACTCGGTTGAATGAAGGTTCTAGTCCGTGGTTGGTTGACCCTGTTGCTCTGGGTCTGTGGTGAGGCAGACATCATGGTGGGATCATGTGGAAGAGCAAAACTGCTCACCTCATGGCCAGAAAGCAAAAGACAGGAAGAGGAAGGGGCCAGGGTTTCACAATCACCTGCAAATGACCTCAGGACCTCTGACTGGGCCTTACCTCCTTAAAGGTTTTGCCCCTCCTAGGATCGCTACTCTGGGGACCAAGCATTTAACACATGGGCCTTTGAGGACAGTCAAGATCCAAACTGCAGTGGGTGGGAAGTTTTGCTATTTACTGAGGTGAGGAAGGCAGAGGCATGACAGGGGTTCAGGTTAGAGTAGCAGAGGAGAAAAAACCAACATGGGTTGGAAAAGCAGGTTGGCCTCAGGACCGGGCTGAGACAAATGGATCCCTGAAGCAGGATTAAGAGAAGGGGAAGAGGGATAAGTCAAGGTCCTGGGAAGCCAAGGGTCTGTTCTGGACAAGTTAAAGATACATGAGACCTCCAAGTGGAGATGGTTTCTGATATTTACGTTCACATTTTTATGGGTGCATTTTTTTTCTTTTGCTTTATAACCTACACAGCATGCACTCAGGGTCAGGGATCATATCTATTATTTCTTGCGCTGCTCACAGGGCTAAGACCAAGCCTTATTTACAGAAGGCCCTCAATATTTTAGAATGAATGAATATATTGGATTGGTGAGAAAACTAAGGACAGAGAGACTAAAAGACGTCAACACTGAGACTTCCCTAATTAGCTCCAATGACTTTGTTTTTTCCCGGTGACATGATCCTATATTTATTTATTTATTTAATCTTTTCTTTCTTTAAAGAGAGAGGGACAGTGAGAGTAAGAGAGAGAATCAATTTTATTTAGTTTTTCATGTGGCTTTCATTGCTCTGACATTTTGTTGTGTTCGTGTTGCTGGGGTTTGAACCTGTGTCCTTGCACATGCCAGTCAAGCGCCATAAACACTGAGCAACTGCTCCAGCCCCTACTTTTTAATTTAATTTTCTAAAAGTCATTCTTCATTAGGCTGTAGTATTCTCCACTTCATGTTACCGGAGGGTTAGTACTGGAGTAGAGGGAACTGTGAAGCAATCTGAAGGCCAGAATCCAATGCAGAGGGGCTTCTGGTACATCTCGGAGCCTCTTCCATCCCTGAGACCCCCCCACGATGACTTCTTCTATTCATCATTGTGCTGGTGTCCTATTTGTGTCTTTTCTTGTCTCTGATGCACCTGTTCTGAGGAACTCTTCTGAATCATCAAAAGCATTTAATTGGCATGGTCGTTCTGGTCATCGTCATCTTTAGTCAGTTAGCGAGGGGCCAGTGAGGACATTGTTTGGGCTCCAAAGCATGAGCTGGGATATGGGTGTCAACTAAAGAAAATGTACATCTCCTGGGCTCTCTGTGCTATGGTAAAGTGGCTATGTGGCTATGGACCACTGCTTAGGAGGCAGACAGAGCAGGCTTTGAATCCTGACTGGCACTTTCCAGCTGCATGATTTTAATGACAGGACTCTGTCCCACCTCATGCTGGGGATCAGACGCAGAGCCTTGCACGTGCTAGGCACGTGCTCCACCAGTCAGCTACAATACCAGCCCTTTAAAAAAATTATTTATTTATTTATTTTGCATTCTGGGGTATGAAGTCAGGGGCACTCTACCACTGGATTACTTCCCTAGTCCTTTTTATTTTGAGATAAGGTCTCCCTATGTTTCCAAGCTGGCCTTAAACTTATGATCTCCTACCTCAGCCTTCCAAGTAGCTGGTGGTACAGGCATGTGCCACCATGCCCTCTCCAGTCCTAATTTTCTTACACCTGTTTCCCCATTTGAGAGAAGGTTTTTAAAGACCTCTTTAGCAGTATTGTCAGTCATAGATGAGCAAGTGTTTGGACGTGAAGCCCTGGTACAATCAGCATTCAATAAATGGTAACTCCTACTACTCCTGCTATTAATAATAAAATGGGCATGGCAAGCAGATTATTAATAAAGTTCTGAAAGCAGGCACAAATATAAGAAAGTGATAGTAATCTTTTAGATATGGAAGAGGACAAGGCAGAAATGATAAAAGTTGTTGTGGGTCTAATGATGATTTGAACACATGGAAATCTGGAGACTGTTGTTGGTTTAAATCTGAGGCGATTGGAGAGGAGTAATATTTCCCAGGACCACTCTATCAAAAGCAGGAAGCTCTTATGATTTCTCTGTTTCCAGAAATGCACCAAGCCAACAACACAACAGATTTTCTTCCCCAACCTCATCTTTAGGAAGCTTTTAGGTTAAGAACAGTGTGTCAATGTACAAAAGCAGGAAACAGCCTTTGAAGGGCTGCTGGTGTTAGGGTTGGATGCCAGGGTTGAGGGTGGCACTCAGTTCCTTGAATGAGCCTGTAATTTGGTGAAAACCTTTTCCTCCCAGGCAGCTGAATAATTTTTAGATGATCCAGCTGGCACATGGCGGGCAGGAACGTGCTAATGAGTCAGGAGTGATCTTCTAAGACTCCCCCACACGCCCGCCCGGCTTACTCAAAGGCAGAGAATATCCAGGAAAGCCAGTGAAAGATTTATGCAAATAATCTCAGGAAATATTTCTTCTCCATCTATTATTCTCAGCAGGGGTGCCGAAGGGTGTGGAGTTGGGGTGTGAGGGATGAATTAGGAGACAAAGAAGCTGACTTCTGCCTCCATGGGAGAGCTGCAGAGCGGAGTGACCATAGAAACCCACTAATTAGGATCCCACTGTCAATGAAATGTTCGGGATTCCTTTTGGGATGCACCTGCCAACAGGTGCCACAGATTCATAGATGAATCCGAGGAGAGGCAGAGGGAAAGAGCCTGCTGCATCTCCATGCAGGAAGGAGTCCAGGAAATTAGGAGGAGGCTGCAGTGGTGATCTGTGGAAGGCAGAGTTTCTTGTTGTCCAGAGAAATTCGCTTTCTACTGCAATATTGCTGCCTCTTCGTAGGGTGAGGTGACCTCTCCATTACATCATGTACTGGAGTGCTATCTCATCTTTCTTATAACTCAAGACTTTTTTAAAGAAAACCAGGGGGCATGAGTTGGGATGATGTTGCTCCTTTGCAAAAATATTCCTACATGCATTCAAAATATAGATTTAAAAATATAAATGGCAAAACAGAATAGCAAAATTCCATTACTTCGACTCACTATCAGACATGCAGGGGCAGAGAAAGCAGACACATCAGGCTGGCTTAGACTGTAGATCATCTTAAAGACATTTAGTTGCTATAGTCTTCTTCAGCTTCCTTTTTCAGAAAAAAAAAATCGAGTTGTAAAGGGTAGGAAAGTTATGCTGTTCAAGTTTCACCTCTTCGGTCTTCCCCAAACCTATTTTCTGTTAGGGCACCACCAGAAATGGCCAGAAAGCATGCCGATGTTGGTGAAGGCACCAGCTGCCTGGGGAACCCACTGGTGAACAGAGCAGCTCTTCAACAAGGCCCTTCTCGATTGATAAGCCTTGCTACTCAGAGTCACTGTTCCTGCTTATTTCGGGTAACCCGAGATGGAGGAACCTTCTGGAGGCAGAGAACAGAGGTCTGGGGCTAACTAACCTTCCATTTGAAGTCTGCTCAGACTCTCAGTGGCTGCTGCTTGGGCACAAGTGTTGCTTTCCCACCCTCTTGTACTTCCACCCACAACTTTCCAAACACAGATTGGTTGTTTAACAAGGAAAAGGGAACTTTTAATAGCATAATTTAGTGCAACTACTGACAGTCTTGGTAGTGGAAAGGGAGTCTGCATCATTTCACTTCCAGAAATTTCTAAGTCATCTCTGATGGTCTCAGAAGTACTACTCTCATTTTTTTTAAACAATTTTTTATTTAGTTTTTCATGTAGCTTTCGTTGCTCCAACACTTCATTGTGTACGTGGTCCTGGGGTTTGAGCTCGTGTACTCGCACATGCCGGGCAAGTGCTATAACTGCCGAGCCACCACTCCAATCCACTACTCTCATTTTTGCTGAGAAAGGAGTTTGCCTGAATGACTCTACCACTGTATTAATGTTTGAATTTTGAGTATCTCTTCTTCTAGCTTATAAATGGGCAGAACTTGAAAAAAATTCAAATAGTACTCATTTTAAATTTTACAGTGATACTATTCATTATTAAGTTCTATGAAATATGTTTGGTTGGTGTGGTGACCTACACCTGTCTTCCCAGCCTCTCAGAAGGCTGAGGTAAGAGGATTGCTTGAGCTCAGGAATTCAGGGCCATATGTGAACAACATAGTGAGACCCTGTCTCAAAAAATTAGATAAGTAATAATGATAATAACTTTTAAAATCTGTTTGTCCTTACCAGTTATGTGAAATTTGGGTGTGGTGTGTGTGTGTGTGTGTGTGTGTGTGCGCGCGCGCGCGCGTGCCTGCCTATGAGGAGGTACCAGAAGCTGAGGAAAGAGTTCAGGTGCAAAAAACTCCAATTTGACTTTAGGCTTCAGTTTCTGACTGTATCTCCTAGATTTCTGGGACAGACCCAATTCCAAATATTCAGACCTGTGGTCAGACAAGTATTTTGGTTTAGGAAATATGAAGTCTGCCTGAGGGAAATAAGCAGGTGGTTCCTCATAGTCCTAGTTTGCTTATATGGAGAGCAGATCTTGGGCAGCCCTCCAAAACTCCAGGATGGGAATTATCTGTTTGAAATAATGAAAAATACCACGTCGTCTGATGTCAAGTCTATTTGCAGTTTCCTGTTGCTAGATTCAACCTGAACCCAAGCTATTTAATAAACCATTTCTATCTACCTGGCCAGCCCTAGAGATGAACAACTGCGATTAATCCAGGAAGGATTCAGTTTGACATGTACTCCCTCTGATTGCTGCTTGGGCTCTGGGATCCAAATTAGATATGGGGAATGCAGATATCTATAACAGACTCAAGGTATACTTCTTCAGCAAAACACTTTCCTTTTCAAAATCAGAAGTAATAATAATTAATAAGCTTCTGATAATGATTCCTCCCACACGCTGTCAACTTAGCTTTTGGAGAAAGATCAAAATGAACTAACCATATGAGAAGTGGAGCCAAAGGGCACAGGTTCAAGATTTGACTGTGAGAGCAAAACTTTTAATTAGAAGTTCTGCTATCTTCTCTGAGATATGCAAGATTCCAAGCCTTATCAACACTCTGGGAAATGCAGTGGATTTTTTTTCTTAAATAGCCCCATACTTTTTGCTAACAGGAAACAAAAACCAAACAAACAAAAAGACTATTTTTTAAAATTGGAACTGGGTCTGCTGTGAATTAGGATAGCACAGAAGCATTTCACATGGTCAAATAAACAACTTCACATATAAATTACTTTCAACTCTCTTAGCCCTGAACAGGAGCTTTCTATTTCCTACTGATTAAAGGAAAAAATAAAAACAAAAACAATACAAAAACTGCTTATCAACTTCTCTGATCCAGCCAATCCTTCTGGTTTCTGTGTTTCAAACTCATATGGAGTTTGTTTGAGTCTGGGGTCGCTTAGAACCAGAAGTCCAGCTTCTTCAACCATGTTCAGAATTTCCAGGCAGTGCTGAAGTTGGTTTTGCTGAGATGCCAATACAAGGTCGTGGGCATCTTGGCTCCTTCTTTTTAGTGCCTTTCAGTGGAAGGCCAACTCCAGGACCTATGACTGCCCAAACTGTCCGAATCAATCCACCTGCGCATGCAGAGGAGACTCTTTAGTTTCCTGGCTTCTCTGCAGGCACAAAATGTATTTAGGCATTTTCATTTTTCTAAAAGTGGCATAAGAATGTATCTTCCCATATATTGCCTATTTTATCTCTCTAGAGGAAAGCTGCCCTTAAGTCAGGGATGCTCGAGATTTTTCTGGTGAAGAAATAGTGTTGGTTTTGCAAAGACCTGGAATCATAGAATGTTCAACTTTGATCCCTGGTTTGAATTCTATTAATTAAGTGGTATGGCAACCATGGGCTGGAGAGCTATGAGGATTCACCTACAGTCGGTGCTATTGCTCATTTATGCATGTATCAAATGATTTTTTTTTGTACCTTCTAAGTGTTTGGCATTGTGCTAAGCACTGGGTATACCATTGTAAACAAGACTGAAGGGACCCTCGTTCTTAGTTCTTAGGGAGCTTATAGAGGAAGATGGATGATAAGAAAATAGGCATTACAAGTGGTGCTACACTTCATGAGTGACACCGATGGGCTGCTGTAATGGAGAAGGTCCAGGTGAGGAATGCGGAGGCCTTTCCTGGGTAGAGTCGTTTGAGAAGGTTCCTGGGAGGTGATGTGTCACTAGGAAGAGGAAGTCGGGGGTATATGCTGCATGATGGGTAGAGGGAAGGAGGGAGGAATGGTAAAGAAATGAAGACAACTGCAGGCTTGGGTTCTGTGGCAGGCTTCTCTTCAGATTTTGAGTGGGTATTGCTGTAGACCAAGACCCACACATGGAGCCCAAGCAACTGTGGAGGTCAAACAACTGCAGAGATCTTCATCTGTCAATACTTGTGAACCAGGAAGGTTTTCAAATAAGTTGCACAGAGGAGCAAATAGGAGTTTAGTAAAAAGATGGAGAATACACACTCGGGACAGACTGAACTGGTCACCTCAGGGAGGTCAATGTGGACCTTATAAAGTTAAGGATTTTTTTAAGGATTGAACTTGGAACCCTGCCCGGACTCTGAAATGGGAAGATGTGGTTGCTGGCCTCAGGAAGATCCTTTGACATGACAAGGGACACTCCTGGGGATTGGAAGGAATTAAAACCTGTGAAATTCCTGGAAGTGAAAACCTGTTTGACACCTGTGAAATTTCCTCTTTTGTTCCCATGCATCCCTTCCCCCTTCTAAAAGCTTTCTTCCTTCCAGAGCTTTTGCAGATGGAACTTTTGAAACAAGTCTTGTTTTGTTTTGTTTTTCCATCTTTTCCCAAAGTTGGTTTTGAATAAAACCCACTTTTCTTCCAATTTGGCTTTGAATTTCTCTGGAGCGAGAGTAGAGTGTTATGGCTTATCTTCCTTCCTCCCCAGGCCTGCATTAGAGCTGCAGGGCAGGTCTTAAAGCTGCCTGGTAACAGTTGCTTTTGTTCTTGCCTACTTTGATAAAGTTCTCTGTTACCCCAGTCCTGTGAGTCCTGTGACCTATGGACTCTCTCTGATGCATGTCTGATTTCCTCCCTGTAAGTTATCGCCCTTCCCTGTCCTTCCCCTCCCTACCTGCTCATAGTTGCCTAACCTATCTAACAGATATCACTGGATCTTCAGTGACCAGTGAGGTTTATAAGAAATCATTCTAAAGTATTTCAGAGGTCCCTCCCTGTGCTTTCTCTCTCTCTCTCTCTCTCTCTCTCTCTCTCTCTCTCATCACAGTGGAAATCTATATATAAAGACTAGACCTAGTGAAACTTTATGTAAAATAGTTGAAAATACTTGTTCTATTACATTGCAGTATGAAGAACAGATGGAATTCACACCACCAAGCAGCTCTTTAGAAAGACAGAGATAAATTGCTCACCCATGAATATAAGACACACAGAAGAATAACAATACAGTTCTTTTCCTAACCACCCTTCCTCAGCTAGAAATAGATTTGCCTTCCACCCCAGCAGGTCTCTCTAATAGTACGTAGGACTATTCCATTTTTATGTACGCATCTATCCTCCATGCTGTCTTATGAATTCCTTGAGGGTAGGGATGGGTTGAATTTGTCATCCACCAGCAAACTCAACATCCAACATATGCCCATAAAAACTACTCAATGAATGTTCATTGAATGATTGATATAGAGTATTTAAATAATTTAGGGTAATGAGCTCTTACAAAGGTGGTGCAGTTTGTTTTCCTTTGTGGCTTTTGCAGACTGGTTGGTATAGGGAGGCCATAATTGTTACTGTTACTGTCAATAACAACAAATGGCTATTATGGGATCCTTGCTAAATTCCTTTGATGCAGCCTTTTGGCTCAG
Organism: Aplodontia rufa; assembly: GCA_004027875.1. NCBI lineage: Eukaryota > Metazoa > Chordata > Mammalia > Rodentia > Aplodontiidae > Aplodontia > Aplodontia rufa. Next base: position 38,610 of record PVKS010012166.1, on the reverse strand, counting down.
CGACAAGAATATCACTGAGGATGGAGAACCAAACACTGAGCTGTTTGACAGAACTCACGGCAGAGTGTCCGTTGCTGAGTCATTCTGCTGAGATGTAAAGTAATGTCTGAGCATTCAGTTCCCAGTGTGGGGCTGGCTCAGTCCCTACCCCAGTTCAGACAGACAGCCACAGAAGCCCTGCATCCTGTCTCCTGACCCTTGCTCTGGGGGCTCCAGGCCAGTCCCACAAGAGGCAACTTGGCAGCCATGTCCGTTTGGAAGCACATGAGTCCCAGAAGGGTCTTGTGTATATGTTTCGACATTCTGTCTACCATGGAAAGTCTGGGGGAAGGACAACCCCCATTCAATTAAATCTTTTCTTCTATACTACTTTGCAAGCAAAAAAAACAAGAACATGAAGGAAATTATTGCTTTGTTCTGAGGCCATTTACTCAACTGAAAACCAATTCAAATACTGCATCCAAATCCTAGGTTAAATTCTGTTCATGCCAAAGCAAAGACATTTTCCTCAAATCATGGCAAAGGGTGGTAGCACCAAAGATAAGAGAAGTTGGCAGTGGAACCCAGAGTCAGTTTGTCCCTGTGTGAGGGGCGCCAGGGTAGTTTCCTCCTTCCATATTACCATTCTATAATCATACTGCTTCACTTATATTTAGAGAATTCTTTTTCAGCCATAGGAAAGGGTTCAAAAAGTCTAGCATCTGAACTGACAATGTGAAGCTGTTGTAGGACAGAAGTGGGAGATGAAAATAAAGATAATGAAAAGGATCAATGTCAGTAATTTGTTGATTGGCACTCTGCCCCAGGGAACACTCAGCCAACACCCAGGGAAAGTGGGCCACAGTTAACTGGGCTCTGGGGCCAGAGGCACTAAGAGGCATTTATTATTTAATGGATGATTCTTGTGCTTGTGAGGAAGATTTCAGGAATGACAGGCTTCCTGCCTAAGTTGGCTCTTCCTGAAGACACTGTATGGCCTGATTTACTTTGGGTTTAACACCCTGTAATTATATTGTCAAATGAAGAGGGAGAAAGATCCATCCTGTTTCTTACTACTTTCTTAATAGTGGGTATATTACAATTCACATGGCTTGAGAAAACAAAAATTCCCATAATTTCTTCTCTGCTACTAAAGGGAAACTTGAACATTGAAAGAATCAAATGTCATGAAATTGAATTCAGGGGCTGGAGCAGTGGCACAGCGGTTATGGCACTTGCCCAGCATGCACAAGTACACGGGTTCAAACCCCAGCACCAGGTACACAACTAAGTGTCAGAGCAATGAAAGCCATGTGAAAAACTCAATAAAAATGGATCCCCTCTCTCTCTGTCCTTCTCTCTTTAAAAAAGAAAGAGATTGAATGCAGACACAAATGGAAATTTGTTCCTTCAGTAACTAAAATATTTAAAAGAGAAACTTACCAAGTCCTCAATTCTCAGTTGCTTTGATTATATGATACATCATTCATTTAAAGAACATTTATTTTTATAGTAATCACTGATTAGAAGGTGCCACCTCATTAAGTCACCATTTTAAATCAATAAAATATATTCAATTGACTTTGGGCTAGGAAAAAATTGTTCTCAACTGCATAAGATTTTTCTGAGGAAAGCTTATTAAAATGCAGTCTGAGATTCTGATTCTGAAAGTTGAGAGAGACTAAGAATTTGCATTTCTAACAGATAATTCTGACATAGGTGATGAAAAGACTGCAAATCTCCAAAATACTGTCTGAGAAAAAGAAAGTTAAAGGCAAAATGAGCCAGGCAGGCCTAAGGGAATCTTGGCACCCAAATGATGAGTCACCTGTTCTGGGAGAGAGCCAGGTTGGAACAATGACAATTCCAATTAATGAGCTAAATACTAGTTGAATACTAGTCTAGAAATCAAAGAGTTTCTTTTCTTGTTCTGCTGGTAACTCGTATTGAGACTCAGCGGAGGGCAATTATTTTTCCTCCCTGGGCCTCAGTTTCTTCATTTTTAATTTAATTAAAACTTCCAGTTTTAATCTTCTTTGCCTCTATGAATATAAGTAATGGGAGTCTGAACCTGTAATTAATTAACTCTCTGTGCATTTTTTGAAATAAAAGTTACCCTTATTTCCCCAGGGGACAATAGTAGGAAGGCATGGCCCAGGGAAACGCCCAGGGCTGTTTCTGTCAGGGGACTGCTTCATAGCATTAGGGCTACAGGAAGTAGATTCCAGCTACTATACCAAATTGCCCCTCTGAACCCGATTTCCACCTTCCTGGTTCCAAATTTATTCCCCAGTAGGCAGCTTACCAAACAATTACAGCAGAGAATGAGTAAAGAAAATGCAGTAGAGTTCCTCTAATTGCAAATTACCTTGGCAATCTTACAAGCAATTTAAAATAAAAACAGGTTGCAACAAGAAACAACAACCAAAATTTGATCCCCAAGCTATATTTACTCAGATTCATCCCCAAACTACAAATCTGGGAGATGCAGGCCCCTGGAAGAACTGAGTGCACAGTGGCAAGATGGGCAGGTAACAAAACCACCTTCAGAAAACAAGTAAGACGTTAACTAGTTCTTCAGGAGTTTTTGTTTGACAAGGTGGCTGTCACGACGATTGGATCCCTCCAGCAACTGGTGTAGTTCCATGCCAGCATCTAACCAAAGCCTGGACCCCTCAGTCCTCTCTTAGTGTTTACTGTAGGGATCTTTATTTGTTCTGGAATCCCTTTTATGAACACTTGGGTTACTCCTGCACTGTGGACTCCAAACCGTCCTGTTTAAGAAACTATGCAAATCCCAGAAGAGCTAACTCCGAAAAGAAGGTGTTAATTGGTTTCTTGGGGATTCCAAATCCAAACACAGCGAAATGTAGTATTTTTTTTTTTTTTTTTTTTTTTAAAGAGAGAGGGACAGTGAGAGAGACAGAGAAAGAGAGAAACAACTTTATTTAGTTTTTCACATGGCCTTAGCTGCTCCAACACTTAGTTGTGTATGTGGTGCTGGGGTTTGAACCCTGGTCCTCGTGCTTGCCAGGCAAGCACCGAAACCGCTGAGCCACCGCTCCAGCCCCAATGTAGTATTTTTTTAACTGTAGTTTTTTCATTTGTTTGTCTGTTTTTGTTGTTGTTGTTGTTGTTGTTTGGTTTTTGGTTCTTTTGCCCTCATGGTTAGTCTAAAGTATTGGAACCTTCCATTTACTCTGTTGTGAATGATAGTTTACCTGGATATAAAATTCTTGGTTGACAGTTGTTTTCTCTCCAAGCTGTGAGAAGATTATTCTGCTATTGTTTGTCATTCATTGCAGATGAGTTCGTATAATGTCTTTTGTTTGTAGGTCATCTGTCTTTTTTCTCTGGTAGATCTTCCAAAGTTATCTTCAATGTTTGGCAGCTTCACAATAAAACACTTTTTGTTGTAGTTTAATTATTACATATTCTGTTTGGTACTTGGTGTAGCCTTTTATTTTAAGAGCACATATCACTTTCTTCATTCTGAAAAGTTCTCAGCCAAAATCTTTTTGAGTGTCAATTCACAGATATCTTTCTATTCTATTCTTGAACTCCTATGAGACATAGATTAGAATCTCTTGTTATATCTTTCGTGTCTCTTAATTTCTATTTTTTATTTTACTTCTCACTCTCAACTCTTTATGCTGCATTCTGATTAAATTCCACAGTGTCATCCAGTTCATTAATTCTCTTTATTATTACATCTAAGATTTAATCTTATCTATTAAACTTTTTGATTCAAACATGGTGTTTTTCATTAACACAATTTCCAAGTAGTTTCCTTTTTTAAATCTACCTGTTCTTATTTCATTTTTACTTATTTCACAATTTACTGATCATTTTTCATGGGTAGTCTTTCTTTTTCTCTTTGAGGGTTCATTAAGTTCGCCTTCAGAGTCTACTATTTTCATTTAGTCTGAGATGAATATATGTCAAATCTTGATTTGTTGAATCCTCTATTGAGAGTAAGTTTTCTTCAAGTACTTTAGATTTTTTAAAATTTGTGCACTATATATGTAGAGTTGTATCACACATCTTCTCCCTTTCCCCACTTATTGCTTCTGTCTAGAAGTTTTCAAAATTTTCCCATTTAAATCTTATGGCTCCTGTATGCAACCTGGTTTTATGTTGATGGCTTTGGACTTCTATCTTATGATAATATTGGAATATTGCAGACTTCTTCCCTGAGTCCATGTCCTGGTCATATCTGCATGTTTCTACTTTTTTTAGATTTACATTTATATAAGCCCTAACCTAAAGTAGGAGCTGCAACCTTTTTAAGTCAATCCCATTCAGGTTCAAGCAACAAGCCTAGAACTAAGCTCCAACCATCAAGCACACCTTTACTCCCTACTATGGTGGAGTTACCTTACCTATCTCTGTTTGCCTCCAGGGCCTATTACGTTCATGGCTTTAGTAGCTTAACTGTATTGTATTTCTGTTTAGCTTCTAGAGCACAGATATTTATTTATTCTTTATGTATGTATGTGATATGATTTACTTCTTTTTCTTACTTTTTAAAATTTATTCTTAAAATATTTTACTGATAATAGTTGAGTGGTTAGAGTGCAGGGAGTGACTTCAAAGCATAAGCTTACATGGCTATCTTGATCCTCAGACTCTGGCTCTGGAGAAGAGACTAGCAATATTTCCCAAGAAACTGTCTCTGAGACATCTAGCATCACTGCTACTACCAGATTGATATTGTCCTTGGTTTCCCATCTATCATGTGCTGCATTCCTAAAACGGCTCTGTGCTAAACAAAGCTCACTCAAAACAGATTAATTTTCCCTTAAGTGACTTTATTAAGCCCACCAGTGATTCCCTTATCAAGTACTTTTGTACTAGATTTGCAATATCCTCTCAAGAAATAGATCTGGAGAAGAGCCGGGCTAATTTAGGAGGGAAAATGGTTTAAAAATAAATGAATCATTCTCAAAAACACACAGTGCAGCTGTAGGAAAATATTAATATGTTGCCATGTTTCCACAGATTAAACTAAGACTTTTATGCAAATAATGAAACAAACAATGGAAAATTCTTACAGGTTAAGAATCCTGACAAGAGTATAAAGACAAATGAGTCATGCAAGAATATATTAAAAGTTTCCCAAAAAGCCTCCATTTCTATCATTAAAAATAGTTTAGTAAAGCATCCCCAAAAGCATTTTTGGCAGGACACTACTTTGAAATGAGTTGTTTGAAGCTCATCTGTATTTACCCCCAGACTTACACTTGGCGGTTTGGCTCTCTCATCAGTTCTCAAGAGGCCGTGTGTTAGTAGTGTTCTGTTACTGTAACAAATGCTTGAGATAATCAGCTTATAAAGAGAAAAGGTTTATTTTTGCTCACAGTTTTAGAGGTTTCAGTTCCTGGTCAGTTGGCTTTGCTGCTTTTGTGCCTGTGGTGAGGCAGCACATCATAGAGGACAGTATGTGGCAAAGGATCCTAGTGGTCATGATGCATGAAAGAGAAAGAGGAAGAGACCAGGTGCTGGGAGCCATGCCTCCAGGACCTAAAACTTCTCACCAGGCCCCACTTCTTGAAGCTTCTACCATTCCCAGTAGTGCCACACTGGGGACTAAGACTTTACCACATGGGCCTTTTGGGGACATTTGGATCCAAACTGTAATAGGACATTTAACCCATAATTGTGAAGATGAGGGTTAAATGAGGGGCCCCTAACACAATCTACGAAGATCAAGGACAACTTGTTAGGGGAGAAAATGTCAGAGCTAAGCATATATGGAATGCATAAAAGTAGGAAATCATGAGGCAGAATGAGATATTTGTGCATAGGATAGTTGTGGTGGATGAGTAGGGGAGATGAAGACTTTCAAGTTCAAAGAAAAATGGGGGTCATGACATACACAATCATTACTTTTTAGATGACCAACAATGACACTATCATCCTTACAGCGAATGCCAGTTCCTTAACCGGTTTCATCTGGGGAACTGCTGTTCCCTGTACCTGTTCCCCATTGTCGTATTATTGGCAGGAGAAGCTATACACAGCCTCTCCTACGAGTGAGTAGAATGACCACATTCTCCCTTAGCTGACTCCAGTTCAACCAGGCGCCAAGCTGAGGTCTGCCATCGGAGCATTTTCTCCTGGAGCTTTGCTCTTGACTCAAAGCTGGGCAGCAGACGTGGAGGAAATTCATTGCGATGGTATACCTGCTGAATTGCCCCCACTGTGACGCTGTTGTATTTCTCTTTCCTCGCAAGTGTCCAAGTTCCTGTCTCTTCCCAAACTTTAACCCCTTCTCCTGTCAGTAAACTCTATCTTGCTTTAAGCAATTAAACTACTCCTTTTAAAGGGTCAGCATGGGGTTCAGCATGGTGGGGGGCGGTGCAGAGTGTAATGCAGGGTGGTAGCTGAGAATCTAGAGAGATATGCAGATTAAAAGATGTCTTCTGTGATATATAGAGGTATTTAAACTTTATTCCATGGGCGTTAGGAAGCCTATGAATGATTTTAACAACGAACAGATTCTTATTATTTTTGTGGCAGCTCTGCGGTGAATCATTTGGAAAAAGGTAGGTGAGCAGACAAGACTTGAGGCAGGGAGGGAACGCTTGGAGATGATTGTGGTAACCTAGGCAGGAAATGAGGATGACTTGATTTTCTAGGAGGTAGACTATTCAGATGTAGGAGGAAGAGAGGGTATGAGCCCTTTCTATTGAGGGAGGGCGGATCAGAGAGCAGTGGGGCCAACCCAAAGATGTGGAGAGTGTGTGTGTGTGTGTGTGTGTGTGTGTGTGTGTATGTGTGTGTGCTATCCATATAGCCTGGTTGTCATTCTCAGTGCTAACTTTGGACCAGAAACTTCTCACTTTATACAATAGCATTGAGGAAACCCCCATCTTTCAACTATGGTGTCAACTAATCTGATCCTGATTGTGGATTTCAGCTGAGCAGTCCTGGGACAGGTCTTCAAAGGGTGCCTGGAGCCTCAGGGATAGGTAGGTGGTTGTGGTGGGTGTGAGCTGGTGAGAGATCCCAAAAGTTCAGCCTCCTGCCAGTGTGCCTGCTGTTTCCCTGATTCCTCTCCTTTCCCTCTGGCAGACTCCAGGGTTCACCTGTCTTGTTCTCTGTCCCTGGCCTGCATCTGTTGCTATTCCAAGGTTTCTCTTTCAATGACTCCCTGAAAAGGTGCTGTGACCGTGGTGAGAAACATTTTGGTTTAGAAATGAACTGGGGCTACACAAAGGGTTTGGTCTTCTTGGTGACAAATGGGGCTGGGAAGGGGAACTCAGAAGAAGCGTCCTATTAGACGCTAATCCCCACTAATGAAGGGATTGCTTGGTGCCGAGGTGGTCTGTGGCGCCAGTACTTTGCCTACCTTTAGGGGGCTCACATCCTGAGATTTCATACATTTCAGCAAAGTGGTTTCTGGCAAAACTCAATTCTGCAGAAAAAGGCTTTCTGAAAGCTAAGGGAAAGATTATAGTTTCAAGGGCTCCGTGTATGGGGGGAAAAGAAGGAAGACATTTCCTTTTCTTCCTCCACGTTACCTGGGAAGTGGAAGCAGTATCTGTGCCTATAACAGAAACGCTCAGAGAGGCTCGTATTTTCACTTTACTGTGAAATGCTTTGATCCAAGGAAAAGTTTTTAAAGAAAATTTTGACTTGCGGATTGCCATGGTTCCTGTGTTGGAACCATAGTCTCTAAAGCAACAGCATTCGGAGGAGGGACCTAATGGCCACGACCAGGCCACGAAGACGAAGTGAACAGGTTACAGCCTTTATCACAGGAGAGGTTAGTTAATGCAGGAGTGGCTTTGTTGTGTGTGTGTTCTCCTTACTCCTGCTCTCATTCTCTTGCATGCGTTCCTCACCATGTGATGCCCTCTGCCATGTGGTGACCCAGGAAGGAAGTCCCCTCCAGATGCAGGCCTTTGATCTTGGGCTTCCTGGTCTGTAGAACTGTGAGAAATAAGTTTTTTCTTTATAAATTACCCAGTCTCAGGTATTGTGTTGAAGCAGCACAAAACAGACTAAGACAAATAACTAGGAGAAACACAGGGTGGTTATAGAAAGAAAAGGGTGGATCTCAAAGATAAATTTAAAGTAAGGTAGTCTGGTCTTCAGTGTGGCATGTGTTTTCTGCAACTTTATCCCTCTTTGAACTTCTGTTGCACAATTAATAACTTGTGTATCATTTTTATCTTCCCCTAGATGAAGACCTTCTTTTTTTGTTTTGAAGAAATGATCTGTTTCATTTATTTTCCTACTTTCTAGGGCTTAGTCCTGAGTGTGGTACCCAGTGAATGATCAAGAAGTGTTTGTACAACCCAGATGCTGGATGAATGGATCCAAAAACTGTGGTACATATATACCATGGATTTCTGCTCAGCAATTGGAAACAATGATATTGCAGCCTTTGAAAGTAAATGGATGGCTATGGAAGAAATTATGCTGAGTGAAATCAGCATAACCCAGAGAACCAAGGGTTGAATGTTTTCACTCATCTGTGGAGGCTGGAGCTAGGTTCTGGCCATTGAGAAAGGAGGTCTATTATCATGTTTTAAATCCTGAAAAGGTGTGGTGACATACAACCTAAGGCATTCGTAGAGATGTATTGGGAAGTGAGGGGGGATAAGGGTGGGTAATTGAGGGGGGCTCTTGGGGATATATCTAATATTCAGAATTTATACACATATTATATTGTTTCATTAGAAGTAAGTTTGATTGTTCAACAAATAAATTCCTTAATTAAAAAAAAGAAGTGTTTGTGAGTTGGTAGTGAAAGATTTTCTTAAATTCCTTATTCTTCATGCCTCCTTCCCCTTTCAGGAAGGCTGTCACTCTCATCCAAACCTAAATGCCAGGGAAGGAGAGATGAGCATATTTGAGTGTCTCTAGATACTCAAATAAGTACATAAGTACTAATATAACTGTATTCCTTACCTAGTTCTGACCTGGCCCCCAGAAAGCCCTCTAAAATGCTACCACTAAGGACTTGAATACTGATAATGGTGTGCTTGCTTATTAAAATAAATCCTTTTGTTGATAGCACAGAACTCTGATTTGATTTTTCTTTCTCCTTTTCTGGTTCTCCGCAATTTCTCTGTCTTTCTAATCTCCTTTGCATTTCTTACCAGGTATCTAATCACCAAGAGATTGAATAATTCCCCGCTCTTGTTGGTTGTAGTAAACTCTCCATTAAGAGTTATTTGAAAAGAAAAGCAATGGTCTGTATCTATATGAACAAGCCTAATCCATCAGCATATTTTCTAAATGAATTTTGCTTTTAAATAAAAGAGCAGTGAATCTTCCAAGGACAAAAGAGGAAGGAACCTGGGCCCACACACCTGCAAACTGTCCTTATCTTAGAATCAGTAAAGTGCACTGTACTTTGATGCTCTTCTTCTTTTTTTTTTAATGTGCTTTATTTCCCTTTCTAATTTCTTCTTAGAATCTTAGTAAAAACTCTTTTGAAATGCCTGGTAGCATGTGTCAGCTGAACCAAAAGAGGAGGAAGAAAGGAAGTTTTGTGTATATTTAAATTTGAAAGCAAGACTCAGCATAGGAGTTTAATATACCCTAAGGCAGTGACTCCTAATTCCGGGAGGTGTCAGACCCCTTTGAGAATCCTATGAAACTATGGACTTTTTTCTATTTCTTTCTTTCTTTTTAGAGAGAAGGACAGTGAGAGAGAGAGAGAGAGAGAGAATCAATTATAATTTTATTTAGTTTTTCATGTGAATTTTGTTGCTCCAACACTTTATTGTATGTGTCATGCTGAGATTCGAACCCGCATTCCCACACATGCCAGGCAAGCGCTGTAACTGCTGAGCCACCACTCCAGCCCCTAGACTCTTTTCTGAGAAGAAGGTACATATGCACAAAAGATTGTGCTCAGTTTCAGGGAGTTGAAAGGCTCTCTAAATCCCAAGTTGAAAATCCTTGTTTTGGCAGAAGGGGCCTTTACAGGGGGGGAGCTGTTGTTGGCTGGGGTCCTCAACCCTTCCAACTTGTATCAATCAATTCCTTTGTGAGCTCATGTTTTCTTGTCTGTTGGATTATTTTATTCCATTAATATCATTATGATTAATAGCTTATATTTATTGAAAATTTGTTAGCAAGTATTAATAAATATTAATTAATCCTGCTAACAAATATTAATTAATCCTGTCCACAACTTCCTGAGGTAACTGCATGAGTTGCATTTTATAGTTGAGACACCCGTGACTTAAGGATATTTAGCAACTTGTCCTTGTGTTTCACAACAACTAATGCAAATTCAACCCATGTTCTCAGGGTTTTTGAAAAGTATCTCCAAATTTTTTGTGTTCAGTTGGAATTAAGGATAAGACTCCTTTAAACATCTTGTTAATCTGGAATCCCTGGATTCCCTCATGCCCTGCCATGTGCCTTTACCTGGTAGTTTATAACCATGCACAGCAGCATCCATTTCTGAGAGTGTTATATTATTATTATTTTTTAAGAGAGAGGGAGAGAGAGAGGGAAAGAAAGAATAAATTTTACTTAGTTTTTCATGTGGCTTTTGTTGCTCTGACACTTCGTTGTGTATGTGGTGCTAGGGTTCAAACCCACGTCCTTGCACATGCCAGGCAAGTGCTGTAAATGCCAAGCCACCACTCCACCCCTGAGTGTCATATTCTAAAGTGTGCAAGTTCCTTTCAAACGTTCAGTTGTCATTGTTTTCTAGATTCTGGGAAACCCCATCCAATAAGGGCTATTTTTTTCTAAACATAAACACAAAGGGTTAAGTGGGTCTGCCAGATGCTAAGAACATGATATGGCTGTCTTGAGAGGACAACTGGTCTCCTTTTTAATTTCTACAGTCATTACCTGCACATCTACTATATGCTAGGCCTGGGCTGGTGCCTCGGCAGATCTGTCTGCTTACTGCTCCCAACTTACTAGGGAAAGAGGTGCTGCTCAAGCAAATGCCAGCCAGAACTGATGCATTTCAGACCCAAATTCCCACAAGGTAATGTTTCAGGAGACTCAGAGTTTTCCTCCTAAAAAATGTGACTGTAGTGACAGGAACTTGGAAGATCAGATCAGAACTCAGTCCTCATTAAGGGACAGAGAACATGGTCTGGAGGGGGTCTGGACTTGGTATGATCATGGTTGTGCCATTAACTCAGGACTGTGGCTGGGAAAGCCATGGTGTGGCTGTACTGGACTGTACCGTGGGCAAAAAGCAGTTGGAGGATGACAATATTGATAGTTACAGCGCATATTACGGAAGTCTAGGAGTTACAGGCAAAGGGTGATATTCAGAACAATTCCCATTCAGATGACTCTGTTCACTTTTTGAGCAGGAAGTGCTCACAGCTGGTACCCTTTCCTCCTCCCTCTTTTCCTTTTCCAAATATACGTGTGATTGGGAATCCTGACTAGTGTGTCCTCCAGGCTTTTAGAACATTCTGTGCATCCCTTGCGCAGGGGAGAACAGGCCTACCCAGTTTGTTCTTTCAACACAAGTCACTCTAAGACTTTGCACCATGTCAAATATAAACACCAGCATTGTCTCAGGGAACTGAGCATCCAAAGCACATCTGAAGAAGTGGCTTCCATGAGCTGTTTCAGTTTGACAAGTTAATGCATATATTCCAGGGAGAATGAGCTATTCCAAATAGAATAATTTTCTCTTGCTTTTCATTTGGAATTGTCTGCAAATACTGCAAAACCCCAGTTTGGTGTTTTTTGTGATGGGACACAATTGTGCAAAAGGTGGGCACTTCCCCCATTCATGAGGATGTTGCCCTCTTCCTGCTGACAATGTTTTTCCAGTGGTGAGAATCAATGATGGCCCCAACCCTATCTTTAGATACCCTTCCCCATGAAGCCTGGGCTCAGGAGCCTGTGCTATTTAAACACACATCTTTGTGCGCTGAGATATTATGCTGGTGGTGTTCCTGGGTGCTACTTTTTTTTTTTTTTTTACCAATCTGGCAAAAACCCAGGCAGAGCTTTATCAAGGGGGCAGAATGGAACTTTTGGAAATACAAATGTGTGTGGGGGTTTGGGACAGAGGATGGTTTATAATTAATGATCTCTGTGTCTTGCTCATTGAAGGGCGACCAACTCAATAAAAAACACACTGCCTTTTCTTTGTCAGTGGCAGATATTCTTATCAGAAACAAGGCTCTAATTGTGCTAGTGTCCCTCTGATGGAGGAATGAAGGGATGGCCGGGCACAGTACAGATGGGGGAGGAGAAACAAGAAGGGGGAGAAGCTGTGGGGAATCTTTTCTGATGCCCATTGGGAAACACTAGTATCTTTTTTTCCCTTTATTTTTTAAGAGAGAGGGACAGTGAGAGAGAGAAAGAGAGAGAGAGAGAAATAGAGAATCAATTTTATTTAGTTTTTCATGCAGCTTTCGTTGCTCCAACACTTTATTGTGTACGTGGTGCCTGGGTTTGAGCCCTCGTCCTCCAGTATGCCATAAGCACTGTAACACTGAGCTACCACTCTGGTCCCAATGCTAGCATCCTTATTGGGATTATAGAGAAACAGTTTCACTTAGCACTGCAGTTTGAGATTCAGGATAAGGATTAAGGTGTAGGTCCCTCACCGTTGCCTGTAGCCAGGGGAGTAAACTTGGCAACTTTTTAGAAGAGATTAAATACCCATCACCTGCTTTGTAGATGGTAAGTTAGAAAAACAGCCCAAGGGAGCTGGACTGGTAGCTCAGCACTTATGGAGCTTGCCTGGCATGTGTGAATACGCGAGTTCAAACCCTAGCACTGCGTGTACAACGAAGTGTTGGAGCAATGAAAACCGCACGAAAAACTAAGTAAAATTGATTCTCTCTCTCTCTCAGTATTCCTCTCTTTAAAAACAAAACCAAAACAAAACAGCAAAAGAAACTCCTTTTTCTTCCCTTCAGCTTTCTGGACCTACCTCTTCTATCTTAAATTTGGTATTAGTCCTGAACATTCAAGAAGCAATTTAGAAAGCACTAAGCAGTAATTCAGGGGCTCAGAAAGAGACCCTGTCTTACTAAAATAATGGCTGATGTGTAGAATTCCACGTTGGCTATGTGAGTGGTGGAAAGGGGTCAGGGTATCATTTGAGCCCTCAGCTGCAGTCAGAAAAACTTTTCCTGGTTGTGTGTGTGTGTGTGTGTGTGTGTGTTCTGGTGTGTTACTGGGGAATGAATCTAGGGGTGCTCTGCTACTGAGCTAAATCCCCAGATCTTTTTATTTTTTATTTTGAGACAGAGTGTCACTAAGTTGCCCAGCCTGGGCACAAACTTGCATTCCTCCTAAGTTACCGAGATTACAGGTATGTGCCACTATACTCAGCTTCCTGGTAACTAATTTTAGGGCAGTCATTGGACAACTAAGGGCCTCTAAGCAGGTTACAGATTTAACATCAATGTTTTATTCTCCTGGACTAAAAATAATGCTGGAAGTTTCCTTTGACTTGAGGTGTAGGATCATTGAAGCTCTCTGAAGTGACTTTAAGTATTATAAGTGCCCTTGGTGTGCTGAGCAGCCGAATTTTCATTTATAATTAAGCACACCTAGCTGCATGACTTGGCCAAGGAAACTTGACCCGTCTGTGGCTCTGTGTCTTCATTTGTATGGTGGGGACACTAGTAGTTGTGAGGGTTAGATGACCTAGTGACTGAAGTGTGTAGCTCACAGGAAGCACATGGTCAATGCTGTGGGCTTTCCATTCCCATTCCCTCCCCCCACCTTATCTTTCTCCTCTACTTGCCCCACCTCCTGGCAATTCTTGTCACCAGACCATGAGAACACAAAGATCTGCTGACCCCAAATATTCTCAGAATTTTCCAAAGGGGAAATTTTTTTCCCCTGAAAAATGAATAAATGAAAAAGACAAGGAAAGAGCTCACATGTGACATTCGTCTTTAGAAACGAACAAATGTGAAAGAGTCACATGTGACATTCCTCCTCGGGACTGCTTTTCTTCAGGCCCGCTGCCAATCTCACGGGCCTAAGTGCTAGTGCTCCTGCCAATGAGATCAGGGAGCACAGGAGGCAGGGGGTTGAGGGGCCTGTGTGAGGAGGGCTCAGGGCCTGGTTCTGGTCCTCATTCTGTGTTAACCCTGTGAGCTGTTGGGTAAATCCTTCCTGGTCCCTGGCACTTGGTTCCCTTCCTGCAAAATGAAGGTTCTGGGCTAGTTGATCTGTAGGCTTCCTACTGTCTAGGCACTCTGGGGTTTCAGCCTCCCTGGGAACTTGGGACTGGGAGACAGAACAGGGCTTCAGGCTCTCACGGTCCTGCTCAGTGTCTGAGATTTGGGCTGCTGTGCATTTCCACAGCACCCTGCATGCAGGATGGGACTCTCATCTGTGCCGTCATTCACTGCTAGGGAGCTGGAGCGATGGGGTCATGTTCCTCTCTTCTCTCCCCACTCCAGCTTCTTGGGATTTCCCCCATGAACAAACTAAGAAGTGCCCATACAAATGAGCCACTTCTATAAAGAGTAAGGCCCCAAAGCCCAAGAGACAGTGAAGTGGCCGCTTGGTGGCTGGAGCCTGTCTTCTGCTTGCGATGCTTGCAGAGGTATTGCCAAGGGAGGGGATTCATCAGCTTTCCTATTACATTAATGAATGTATTGTAACTGAGAGACTGGACAAGGACAGGGAAGCCTCCTGGAGTCCCACAGACTTCACCTCTTCCCACTTGCTGGGACAACTGCAAACAGGGAGAGTTGATGACAGCTGCCTATGGTTCAGGGCAGCTCCAGGAAGCCTTTCAGAGTGTGTGCATGACCTGGACATGTTACCATTATCCTTCCAGTGGCCTGGCCATGTGGGTGTGGGGTGAGCTGGGCACTGGAGAGGAGAAAGGAGTGATTTCAGAGCTGGAAGAGCACCAGGACAGAGGATGAGGGGTGGGAGGATGTGGACTCTGTGGCAGAAGCTGGTTCAGGGTCAAGGCAAGACATACGCCTCTTAAGGCATCTGTTTTCACATTGGAGTAGTTAATGCCTGTAATTAGAACTGAGGAGTATTTTCAGGGAGTGCTGGAGCAGGCCTTGTCCTGGAGGTCAGGTGACCGGAGCAGATTTGATCATCATGGCCTCTTGCTCTCCCCTACTTTTGCCTTCGTGCCCTGGCTCATGGGTCTCTCCACCTGTACCCCAACATTCATATCACTGTGTGAGATGGTATGTTTCTGCAGGCACAATTTGGTTTCATTTCTTCTTATAGGCTAGGAACTGTACATCCAGAGATGTGAAGAGAAGGCAAAAGTCTCACAGGAAGGCAGGACTGGAGCATGTGTCTGTGAGCTTTGGTTCAGTGCCAAGGGAGAGAAGAAGGAAGTGGATTCAAGGCTACCTAGACCCTCCCTGTGCTCAGCACTGCGCTCTAGTTACTTGAACAGCAGTTATTTCTTTTAATACTACTCTGTGAGGGGGGAATTACCATTCTGTTTATAGATAATTGACAGTTTGTGCTGATAAATTGTGAATTTTTTCACAAATCACAGCTTTTGGACCTGCACACTTGTGTTCTTTCCTCTGTACCTTGTGCAACAAATGCCCAGGAGTACCATGACTCGAGTGGCTAGCGAATCAAACCAACATCGAGCCTTTCCCTGGCTCCCCTCCCATCAAAATGTGACTGACGTATGCTCCGTCGTGACTGGGAGGTCATGAGTTTTAAGCAAATTATGTGATTTACATGAGACTAAAGTGAACTTTGGTTTTGTCCCTCCCAGGTATTAAAGGGAGAGACTGTATTCTGTCCCCAGGAGATATTTGTCAATATTCCGGAACTGTATAATAATTGTGTGGTGGTACTGGTAATTAATATCCTGGGACTAAGGACCCTGGACATCTTATAATATTCTGGACAGTCTTGCATAATAAAGAAATGTCCAAATCGGAATACCCATTGTACTCTCTTTGAAAAATATTATCCTCATGCAAAATGAGCATGCCTTCCCAAAGATTTTCCCAGTAGGAATTTCAGAGAAAGGCAAGCCCTTGAGAGAACGGCTATTGGCCTGGAGGGGCTTGCTACATTAGTACACACCGGGAGATACATGCACAGTCCTCATGGAAGTCTGGTCCTGCAGAGTCACAACTTTCTCTAAGCTTCATTGTCCTTATTTGAAAAATGGGAATAACTATAGCACCTATGGTTATTATGGAATGTTGTATTGTTTACCGAGTCAATATAGGTAGAATGCTTAAAACAGTGTGTGTGGCACATTTAGTTCAATAGATGTTAGCTTTAATTCTAAATATGGTGTAATGCATTATTTAGAAGCATTAGGACTCTTTTGTAAAATGCTCAAGTATATCTACTAAAACTTTGAAACTTCCTATGGTTCTATTGCTCATGTGAATTAAAAAAAAAAATAGTGGTGCTGGAGCGGTGGCTTGGTGGTTACAGCACTTGCCCAGCATGCACAAGTATGGGAGTTCAAAGCCCAGCACCACTTACACAATGAAGTCTCAGAGCAATGAAAGCTGCATGAAAAACTAAATAAAATTGTTTTTTTCTCTCTCTCTCACTGTCCCTCTCTCTTTAAAAATTTTTGAAATTCTTAAAATATCGACCCTTGACTAGAGAAGACAACTGCTAGTAGAGGTTGAAGAATTTCAATCAGATCAAATTAAAAAAAAATTGATGCCCCTGTGAACGTTTCTCCAGGTTGAGTCAGATCTCTGGGACTGGCTTATCTGCTCAGCTCTTGTCATCTGGGAGCTGGTGTTCCTAGGGTAACCCACCTGCGTGCACCTTATGTTCTGTGGCCAGGAGTAGTCAGGAAATGCTGGAATGGGAGCTCACATTGACTCATTCACTCTTTGATAATTGACTTTTTTTTTTTTTTAAATTCAGCAGTTCTGAGGATTAAATCCAGGGCCTAATGCATACGTGGCAAGTGTTTGGCCACTGAGCAACACTTATCCTAACTTCCTTACTTTTGGGGCGCATTGGGGTGGTACCTTCAAATCCCTTAGTTAGACAACTGGGTGTGCTTTAAAGAGGCAGATCATTTTAAAAGAATGTGGGAAGTTCTTCTTTGGGGACAGAGATCAAGCAGTGGGGTAGCAGATGAGTGGTGTGCTGTCTCTTTACTAAAGGCCATCTAGGAGTTAGCACTTCACTAGCTCCAGCAGAGGAGCTAATGACCAGGCTGTAAACACAGAGCTTTAGCACGAAGAGCTAGTGGAAAGATGAATTTTATCATCACTGCACACACAGACTGCCCTGCACACCAGGTTTTTGTTTTTGTTAGACAACTGTCTGTTGTCATTTTTACAAGCACAATCATATCAGAGAGTCAGTGCTGCATACCCTGTGTGATAATAAGTAAAAACTATATGTCAATGCAGCGATACTTCCAACATCATCTAATTTAGTGAAGACCCGTGTGTGCTGGAAACTGTTCAAAAGCCTGTGTGAGACCCAAAAAGCAACGACACCTGGCCTTAAAAGATTTACAATAGATGAAAACAGATGTTAGTGTTTCTCAGAAAAGTGTTTTCAGAATCAAAGTTTGGTTAGAAAAGAAAATTACCAGGGTCCAAAGCACATGGGAAATCTGGGTAATTCCTGTGTATACTGGGATTAGAATTAGCATCAGTCTGGAAAATGTAGCTTCTCAGCCTAGGGTATAAAGGCTTAATTTCTGTGGCTATTTACCCAGTGTAGACCACTCTTGTAGGGGAGTTTCCAAGGCTATTTAAAAGGAGTGTGAGAAATGCATGGCAGGTGTGTCTGTCAAGTGGAGGGATCAGAACTGCGAGGTAAGGAATGGCTCAACCTCTGTGGCAACCAGAATAAATGCGTCTAATCCCAATGTTTATGAAGTGCCTCGTTGAGTTACTGATGTATCCATTGTTAGGGCTTAGACTTAATGCTTTTTAGTATGTGGTCAGGTCAAGAGGGAAATCCAAATATTTGCTTCTCCACAAATATTTATCAGTGGATGTTTTGGGAATTAAAACAGACCAGGGAATAGATGTAATTTACTCAGGTGCCTGTCTTAGTGTGGAAGGGTCATATAGGCTGGATATCTATTTGATAAAATAGATAGTGACTCCTGGTTGGTTTGGGGGTGTTTCTTATTGGGATGATGAAGTTTTTTATTCTTGGAGAAAGAAGCCTGAAACTTGGAAAGGAAAAATTTTAGAGGGGGAGTGGGAAGAAAGAGAGATGAATGTATTGGGAGTGTGTGGCAGTTTGGGGAAGCTCTGGAGATCTCCCTGGAGGCGGATTCCCATGTCAGAGTCCAGGGCATGCTGTCCACCTTGGCACCAAGAGGCTGGGTAGGAGCTGGAGGGGTGTAAAGCCTAGAGGTGGACCTGTGGCCATCAGAAAGGTCCTTGCTTTCTGTGACCAAAGTTGCTCAGAGAGAACTTAGTGTAGGCCTGGAGTGTAAGGAGATGAACTGATGAACTTGCTGGGAAAAGCAAAATAAAATAAAACAACAAAACCAAACCATGATCTTCTGGGTGTGGATGGGTGGAGTAGAAAGGGAAGGAAGGAAACTGGCTCATCCGGAAAGCCTGGATCCAGTTAACTGAATCGCAGAGGGCAACGTCCTGTAGCTTAAGTAATGACCTTAAACTCTGAGATGTTCATCTACTGTACCAATAAAAGGAGTGCATTTTCCATAGGTAGCAATGGCATGGTGGAGCAATGGAGTCCCAGCATGGAAGAGTGTTAGACTGAGGTGAAAGACTTTTTTTATTTTCTAGGTAATAATGGGCAAGTCAAGAAGTCAATGCAAGAACCTGGTAGAGGAAGTCTTGGGTTCGTGGCCTGTCTTTGGGATTCCTTTATTCTGGATGGAGTAGCGGATTTCTGTGGAGGCAAGGTTTACCCTCTGAACTGACTGACCTGCTATCTCAGTCCTTAGGATAGTTGTAAATGCAGTGCTACCATGGCCTGACAACAAAGGAAGCCTATTTTGCCATTTTCCTGATTTCCTGATTTGACATTTTAGTAAAAAGTGGAACACGCTGGTTTTGTTCTGGAACTCCTCTGGGCTTTTGTTTTTGTTACTGGAACAACTGATCATTGAGATGCATGTCATCCAGTCTGTGTTATTTGCTGAGCACTGAGTAATCCATCCTCTCATTGGTTCTGGTTTCTTTTGGGTCCCCCGCAAGTGCTGGGCTCCATCGTGCTGGGGACTCAACTTTGCATGGTGATTAAACAAGTAGAGAAGGGTTGGAAGAGCTTCCCTGTTTTAAAGCAGGCCCAGGCCCAGTAAGCTTCACCATGATAGCGTCCCTTGCAGGAGGCCCTCTGATCTCTGTGATGCTCTTGTTCAAAGTCCTGTGGAATTGGGCTGCATGGGAGATGCCACCGTGCTCAGCAAGCTTCCTTATCCTTAGCAAGGAGAGGGAAAACTATGAGGTAAGGAGGCTAATTTATTCTTCAGCAAACACAATGTGCCAGCTCACATTCACCCAACTAAGGGAGCCTTTTCAAAGTAGATTCAAAATACATGAAAAATCCTTTGATGAGGATGGAGTTCAGTGGTAGAGCATTTGCCTAGCATGCACCAGGCCCTGCTTTCAACCTCCAGTACTGGAAAAAAAAAAAAAGTCCTCTTGGTCCTCCAGCATTTTCTCTGAATATACTCAGAGGTATTAAATCTTCATATTTGGAGGATGAATTGATTTTCACCAATCTTTCAAAATCCTTAGGAGTCAGTGTCAGTAAATAAAGCAGGTAATCAGACAAAGCTCAGTTATAATATCTTAATAGTCTTTTCTTCACTTAAAATAACCCTAAAAGTAATTTCAGTGAGGATTCTAAAAGGGTTTCAAGAAATGCTATTCAGATTTGAATCATCCTCCAAGGAAAATATATTCCTGATAATATATAAGGTCTAATTGGTTTAAAATTGATGTCTCATCACTATTTCTCTCACATATATAATTTATATACTATCATTTACCAATTTGTAGTACTGATTTTATTTCCAGTCAGAACTGTTTACCTAAAACAAAGCTCTTTCCTATTTATGTTCTTTACGTGCACAGAAGGATTGGCTTCAAGCAAACAAAAATTCATTATAATTTGACCAGCATTGATGTCCTTGTTTGCACAAGTTTGATGGACTGACAGCTCTTCCTCACTGCAAGCTGACCGAGTAAGAAGATAGAAAGCAAGCACAATCTATGTTAGCTGCGACACTAACTGTCAGTGATGAGTACTAGGAAGAGGGCTCTATTTAAATGGTTTCAAATTTGACTGGAGAAATTGTTTCTGCATGTAATGGACCCTTTTGTTGTTTAAGCATTTTTGAGTGCTTTAAAAAGATAACCTCATAAAAAGATAACCCTCATACATATCAAGGACATTCTGAATTTTTTCCTTGGCATTTGAAAATTTCCAGCTTACAATGTCTGTCCTTGCTCAAGTTACACACTCTTCAACTTGGGCAGCTCAGCAAAATCCAAAAGATAAGATGTGAACGGATCTATCTGCTCATGTCATCACATGGAGAAGCTGGGCTGTCTGATGAAAGGACAGCTCAGTTCTCACTAAACGGCAAGTGGGTTTGGCAGATCCTTCGCTGGAAGCCATTCAGGGCTGCTCATTTCTGAACAGTACACCTTGAAAACTGACTAACCATTTCAATTTGCAGTCCAGGTGTGTTTTTAAAAATTCTAAGACTTTAGAAGTTCTAAGACCCTTTTGAATCTTTTGAGAGACTGTCTTTTGAGAGACTGTATCAGGGTATAAATATAAATGTAAGTGGTTAACCTTTGTCATAGTAATGGGATTATTGACATTCTGGAAAATTTCTCAGAGGGTAATGAATATGGAGAGCACCATAGTATTACCTTTGGTCCTAATGACTAAACACACAGAAGTAATTTCAGTCTTCTCTGTATTGTCTTGAAACTTCAAATGAACTTATAATTAATACGAGGGAAAAGAATTACTAGGCAGCCAATATTCAATAATTCTAAATAAATGCAAAAAGCAGAGCTTAATTTATTGCCTAAATCTTTTGCTACTAAATATATAAAGAAGGTGTATTGCTAAAACTCATTTCTTAAAATAGAAATGATTTAGCGTTTATATGCTTCTCGAAGAATTTGGTTTACTTCATCACATCCCCTTAAACTTAGGATGGATTTTGTAGCTAAATACTCCCCACCCAAATTCTTAGAAAGAAGCATTTTATGAAGTATATGGAATTTCAACCTATTTAAAAGTAATAAATGTTACTGGAAATATTTTACAACTAATATCAAAGAAAGTTTTGAAACAAAAATCCCACTATCCTAGGACATTTTTCCATTTGTATGCATTACCTTCCAATTATTATCCATGTATATTTGTGTTCTTGTCTACTTATAATCATTACATGTACTGTTTTATAATCTACATTTTCATTTAGGGTATTTATTTAAAATATCCAAATAATTCAAGAAAAGCAAACAGTGTATTTCAAATTCATAAGACATATGAAGCATACATTTCTATGTATTATTGATTTACTTATTCAATAAAGGGGCAAAACTCACTGGATGTTAGGCGTGCTGAAAACCAGGAAGCAAGCCTTATAAGATTCAGGGAGAACTCATAAGAAATGTTAAGTAGGGCTGGAGTGGTGTCTGAGTGGTTATACCACCTGTCTGGCATGTGTGAGGACACGAGTTCACACCCCAGTACCACGTACACAACAAAGTGTTGGAGCAATGAAAGCCGCATGAAAAAAACTAAATAAAATCAATTCTCTCCTCCCTTAAAAAGAAAAAGAAAAAGAAATGCTAAATACAGGTGGTGAGTGACCTGAATGACATGTTAAAAATATAATGGAATAAACGAAATTATTACTTTTAGATAAAGAGGCAATGGAAAGATGAAGTCAGAAGCCTGATCACTTTGGGCTGACAGCTATGCGATCCCTAAGTTAGCATCCATTATGTCCCACGGTACGCCTACACGTGGTCAGCCCAAAAAACACAGGCAAAATGCATGGTTGTTCAGCAAGCTGTTTAGTAAGTTATAGCTATTGCCAGGTGTCCTTGTCCCTGTGACTTCGGTAGAGTAAGAGCGCAACTTTGGCTTCAGTCACCCCCACCCCACCCCACCATCTGCTGAATCCCCTTTCTCAAACCTCAGTTTGGGTCTTGATAACTGTTTCTATACATAGAAAGACAGGCAGGACGAATGAACACTGTGGAAATAGGATTCAGGTGTAATTTGGCCTTGCCACCTGCTTATACCTTCTCAAGTATGCTAACCAAACTCATCTAGATCCCTTTACATATTTCTAGGTGTTCTAAGTTAGTTTAATAAGTTGAACAATATGTGCATGTTACTTTGATCTGAAGTTTTTCTGTTTCATGACCCTGGCATCGTCTGCCTGGCACTGTACTCTGAGGCTACCATTTGACAAGATCATGAAGATTTTCAAAGTCATTTAATCTCCAGTAGGAAAGTAACATGACTCCACTTCTGTGCAATAAAATGATGGAGGAATTTGTGTGGGTCAGAAGACAGAAGCTGATTTAGTAGCAAGATAGGGTCTTGAGTCAGCTCCTTGTCTACAGGTGCTTAAACAAATATTTATTGAACAAATGAATATGTGCCAAGAACTGGATCTAGCAAAGGAGCTAGGCAGCCTAAAGGGTGGAGAAAGAGGAAGTTATTAGGATTTTAAGCTGGATTTAAAGTGTGTGAGTTAACTAAGTAACATGACACTGTTCCTGGAACTTATCTATAGACCACTGACCAAAGACCTCTGGCCCTACAAGCCAAAAAGAGCCCATCAAGTGCTTGTTGTGTGGTAGTAGAGAGCACCCAGGAGAAGCAAAAGAGGAAATAGCTGTGTATCCCAGAAACTATACCTTCAAAACACAAAGTGCCCTCATTCATGTTTTGCATTTAGTATACTTCAGAACAGACAGTGTGAACTTTGGCTTCTTTCTTTCTTCTTCCCTTCCTGCTCCCTCCCTCTCTTCCTTCTTTTCTTCTTTCGGGGATCAAATTCAGAGCCATGTGTATGCTAAACATGTGCTCTACTACTGACCTACACCCCCAGTCCCATTTGTTGGTTTTAATCAAATTTTAGGGTAGATTTAATATGTGGATCTGATCCCAGTCAGGAATTCATGCTTCAGTGTGGTAAGTTAGTATACCCAGAGGCCATTACTGCAGTCTTACTTCAATGAGACCCATCTAGATCTGCTCAGATGATTTGTTAATTATTATAAGGGATGTTAGAAATGTCTTTTATTGTTGGGTGTGGTAGCGTATACCTATAATCCCTGCAGCTCTGGAGGCTTAGGCAGGAAGATTGCAAGTTCAAAGTCAGTCTCAGCAACTTAACGAGGTCCTAAACAACTTAGTAAGACCTTGTCTTTAAATAAAATGTAAAAAAAAAAAAAAAAAAGCCTGGGAATGTGGCTCAGTGGTTGAGAGCCCCTGGCATCAATCCCCAAATCAAGGGGGAAAAAAAGAAAATAAATGTCTTTTATTGGGGATAGTATTGATGTTCCATTTATGTGTACTCTGTAGAAACACGCACCTGCATGAACAAAAAACAAGACTGGTTGAACCCAAAAGTTCACTCTTTAGAGTGGCCACCTTGGTGCAGAGGTTCAATCTAGTCCAGTGTCCTGCTACCTGATGTAGATTCTATCACAAGGTCCAAACAAAACATCAGCTGGATCTTGCCGCTATAGCATGACCTCACCTAGCTTGGGTGACCCTTCATGGAAAGTATTTGTTGGCATGCCATAAAGCAGGACCTCACTTCCTTAAAAGAATGGCACATAATTGCTTGGGACCTGTTTACTAACAAATGTTTAAATGAGCAATCAAATGTGCTGTGATACTGAACATATTATCAAGAAGCATGAAAGATCTGAGACTTAAAGCTACTTGCAAGTCACCAAGTTAGTCTGCTGCACTTTGCGGGTTGTGGTAGAAGACCTGATCCTTGGATCAGAAATGAAGGACAGTTGGCCTCACACAGCAAAGTCAGCAGCTGGGCTCTCAGCATTTTTGCACTGCTTCCTTGAGCCTCAATCCTCAGAGGTGAGGACACCTAGAGGTGGAGAGGATTTGCAGAGTCTTTTATTTGGGAAAGTAAGCTCCAGAGAGAAGACACTCTCTTCCAAAACCATTCACCGTACAAATATCTTTGGAAAGGTGGTACAGAACAACAGCAGGCAATGCTCTACAAAGAAGACATGCAGGATGGGAGAGACCCATGGAGAATGGTCTCCCAGCACATAAACCCGAGGAAGAAAGTGTGAAATCATCGGAGCCCACCAATATCCACCAAAAGGAACATGCAAACTGTGACAAGCAAACAGTCCCAGCCCATTTGTGATAAGAAAATACAGCTGAAATTTCCTGGAAGAAGTGATGGAAATTCCTGTGGGAACTTTCTGTTTTGTCCCCTGACCAGCTGGAGAAGTCCATTGTCCAAAGGAAGCTTCAGAGCAATGACAGTCTCTAAGCAAAAGCCAGCTGCTAGGGACTTCCAGGCTCTCTTCACCAAATTTTCTGGAATCTGCCTGATAGGGTCACATAACTGTCACTGTGACTGGAGAAGCATTTTATAGAAAGGGATAAAAGGTATGACAGGGTCAAGTGAATAAGGTACACAGAGAACGAACAGGGGGATAAAGAGGGTGGAGGAGGCAGGGAAGGAGGTTTCTGAGAAACTGAAAAGCAAAACCAAAGTCTTTCTTGTCTAATCTTACAGATTCTCGTACCCCTAGCAAAGCAACAAATGGAGCTAGGAGCTATCGGTACTATAAAAGATAACGACCATACTGGGAAGCAGAAGCATTGTTTCATGTTCTTATTTTAATCTTACTGTTGATAACTACATCCCTAGGGAGTGGGTCCTTGGAGGAAGCCAGCTGGGCATTCCCAGAAGCTCTCAGTTTCTAGGTATTCAATACCTGGCTTTGATAGAGGTGTGTAGACGGACATTCCATCCGGGCAAGGCTGAGATTAAGACGTAGGGAACTGATAGAAGAACAGATCAGCACTAACACACCCAGCCAAGGGAAACAAATGACTTCTCTACCTGCCCCATTAACTGCAAATCCTTGGGCCAAGCCTGGGCCAAACGACAGGAGGGAGCAACTCCCCAGAACACCATTAAGCAGCTGCAAATTGAACCATTAATCTCTGTGATGCTGCTTAAAGGAAAACCAGTTCTCCAGCAGCTGAAGTGCTGATAGGCTCCGTGCTGGGAAAGCTCTGCCCATTAGAAGGGTGGCCCTCCCTTGGGAGAGCTTCGGTGACGGGATTGAGGGATGGCAAGTGTTCTGGCAGCACCCGAGCGTTTTGTTACAGTTATGAAGGGGAAGGAATGGAGCCTTCTTCCAAACACTCCCCTGGAATTTGCAAATGGTTTCAGCTTCATCAATTTGATGACTTTTTTCAGAAGCACAGGATGAAGAAAAAGGACCCACTTGCCATGATAGTGCTGATTCTTTGTGTTGAGCCCTAGGGAAGGGACTGGGAGTCCTCTCCCAGGAAATGTGGACTATCATACCCTAGCTGCAGGCTCTGCCCTCAGTGTATGGTCTACCTGGGGCTTGGGGTTGGTGGTCTCCAGTGTCAGAGCTGACTCTCTGAGGGAGGGGCTTCTGAGTGGGCTGTTATTGGGCCTCCAAGTTTCCACAAAGGACTTTACTTACCTCTTTGGAGTTGAAAGAACTCAACATTGTCTCCGTTCTGCTTTAGAAGTTCTTCATACATCACAATATCAACAATTATCAACCACTTTCTATGTCCCAGGTACTGTTTCGATTTTCTCTGTCTTCATTCATTTAAGTCTTTAAGACATTTAGTGTAGCATTGGAGCAGATTTTAAGTAACTCACTCAAGTCACCCCTAGTAAACCAATCTTGAAGCAAGCATCAAGCTCTTAACTCAGGATCCGTACGTCTTGCGTGTACTTGATCACTTAATCGCTGACAGGCTGCAAGGACCAGCAGGGGCCCTCTGCTCTCCGGATCATCAGCTTGCATGCAGATGTCTGCATGGTGACTACTCCTGCATCCTCCAGGCTAGGCTGGGTCCAGACACCACTTGCTACGCACAGTTGCTTTGCTGGGATATTCTGTTGCCACTAGAACCTGTATTCTGTTTGCAAGGTTGGACTTCCTGTGGGAAGGGGGCCAAATTGCACCAGTAACTGAGAACATCTGAACTGCCCAGTGGTGGAGTAGAAAGATGATTTGGGGACCTGGTGAGGGGGGTTTAAATTTCATCTCCTGTGTTGATCAGTCCTGTGACCTTCAGGAAGGAAGTCACCCATCTTTAACATGGGACTTCCCTTGGAAGAAATATGAGTTAGCCTTCATGAAAGCATTTGATGTAGGACTTAGCGCACAGTAGGCTGTCAATAAGCCTTAGGTCCCTTTCCCTGCCTTTTCCACATGAAATACAGCTGAAGAATAAAATACAGAATAAAGAAGTGCCTATTTTGCCTCAAGCCCTTGGAATTTCATGTGTTTGCTTAGTCTCCCAGAGGAGGATCTGTGGGTATATATGGGTTCAATGTGTGAGTGGGGAGAACAGGGCCGTGTATACACCAGGCCATTAATAATGATGTGGCTATATGTTTGAAAGCCAAGGATATGTTCATACAAGGCCCGAGTACGTTTTTACAGCTCCAAAAACCATTCACCCACCTCAGCATGACTTTTTTGGTGCCAGTTTTAGAATTTTGATGTTTTCTCTTTTCTCCTAAAAAAAGTGATTTACATTGCAGAGCAGTTTCTAGCTTTGGCAAGCTGTAGAGTTGGTGCCTGGACATTCCTGTTTCTTTGTTTATTAAGGATGGAGAATCCAGCTTGGAGAGATCATGCATCCTATGAATTTTGTTAAAAATTTCAGCTCTAACCACTTTTTGAGCATAAAAGGAAAATAATTGGTTTTAAAATATGTACATTAATTTTCATGTTGGGATTTCTGCCCAGACCTGTGGGGAGGGAATTGCGGGAATATCAGAACCTAGAGAATTCCCATGAAGGCTGGCTGAGGAGTGCCTGGGCTCTTGCAGGAGGGGGCTGTCCAGTGGGAGCTTGGACCCAGCATGGTTTAGGGGTTTCCAGGAACTGAAACTCTTAGTGCTGTCTTTGGCAGCTCAGAAAAAGCAAATTTCATTCATAACTAACTTCTATCTGGACCTAAATATACCAGGGGAGAAAATTATGGTTTTGTATTCTGTTTTTGCCAAAGTGATCTGAATTCCTTCCAGTCCTGCTACAATGAAAACTCTCTCCTTGATTGGCCTGAGGGTATAGTTAACACTGGCAGAATCAGGAGCTGCCAAATTCAAGTCATAATATGATGATATTGGTCATTATTAATGTCCCATTTTCCAAATGATAATTAGAAAAAATGTTTTTAAAAATGCCCAGTGCTATCTACACATAAGATGCTAATCTAGGATTTAGAGCTTTTGACTTCTTGATGATTTGTTTGCTATTTTATGTATTTCTTTGCTTACTTTTCCTTTCCAGCATTTGTGGTTGGTGCTTATTGGAAATGGAATCCAGTGACTTTATAATAATTGCTGGCCAGCAGGACCATCTTCATTGGGTAAAACATGTGTAGTCACACAGGACCCTACATTTAGAAAGAACCCATGCTTGGATTGATGCTCAGCTATGGTTGTCTTGAAATTCTTAGTTTTTTTATTTAAAGAACCCCTTATTTTCGTTTTGCAGCAGCCCTACAAATTGTCAACCAGTCCTGATGGCCAGACTCCATTGTGGTCATTTTCCTGTCCCTTTCTTCCTTTCCTCCTTCCTTGATCCGTATATGTCTCTTTGGTGCCCTTCTAGTGCTGTGGACAGCTGTTCAACTTCTCATAGCCTCTATCTGCTATTTTGGAGGTTTGGGAAGGGCAAGGGCTGAGTGCAATATCCAGACCTGATTAGGTGGCAGGATGCTGTGGTGCACAGGCTTCAGGAGCATGCAGCCCCTCTGGAGAGGACCCTTTTGTGTGCCTGAGAATGATCACCAGAAGAGCCATGAGGATTTGCCTGGCCACTTCGGAAGGTGTACTTGTTGTGGGTGATGAAGGACACTTTTTTACTTTGAAGGTAGAAAGAGATCAGACAGGATGATGCTGCCGATGAGGAGCCAAAGCTGCAGAGAGTAAAGACGTGTCTTAACTGTGTCTTAAGGCGGACTGCAGCCACAAAGCAAGCTGGACACTTTCTCCTGCTCTTTTGTTCTTTGGCATCCTTTGATTCTTTAGTAAAACCCTTCTCCTTGTTGCTTCAAGCTGACTAATTTGCTTGATCTCAAGATATAAACTGTCCTAGGTACTTTTTTCAGGCAGTTCTTTAAGGCAAAATGTTAGGGCCAGTTTAGGCTTCATGGTGCCAGGAAGCAAATTCCTGATCGATGTATGAAGCTTGAGGACTCTGGTCATGCAGCCACACTCAGGTGCTCACGCAGATTCAAGCACAACTTGGTATAGTAGAAATCTGGGTCACAGATGGAGCATTCAGGACTGAGTCTAGGACTGTGAAGTTTGTGGTGTGGGTCAGAAGGGGTAACTGGGTGAAATGCAGTCTGTAATCTGCAGTGTGTCTGTCCAGAGGAACTGCCTTTTAAAACTTCACACAAAGGGATGGAATAGGTTAGCTGACAGCCCTCAGAGCAATACTTGGACTTGGAATCTACCACAGGATTTATTTAATTAAAAAGAAAACATTTTTTTTCTTGGCAAAAGTGAAAAAGGATTTAAAAAAATTAATCATAATTTTATAACCCAGTGATTATGGGTTATCACTGCCCTCTTTATTGAAAAGGATTTCTTTCTCATGTAAGTTAGCCCTCTGGTACAGTTAAAGGATGATCTAATATCCAAATTTCAAGTGCACATTATGCTGGAGAAATTCCTCTCTTGTGTATGTGAGCAGTGCTTAAGAGATGAGGGATGCCTGGTAAAAATTATCTCGTGTCTCTTCAAATTAGATTGTTATGGAAGTTTCTGGCATTTCCTTTTTCTTTTTCTTCATTGTAGTGGAAGAAGATGTTTATGCAGTAGGTTTGGTCTAATTGGAACTGAGAACGGACTTAACAAAACCCCAGCATCCTTTTTTCAGGAGGGAAATGATTATCCAAGTGCTCAAATGAAGTTGTAACTGCACCACCAGAGCCTCCTAAGCTCATCACTTTCCTGCGTCTGCCAAGCTCACATTCGTCTGGATGGCTGAGTGTTTCCTGTGCTGCTCTTATTAATGGGCCCTGTGGATAAAGATCTCACAGGCTTATTTTGAATGACCAGAATATTGGTGTTTGGGAGAAGATTGATTTAATGTGGCATGTTTTTTCTTTCTCTAATTAAAAAAAAATTGTTAAAATCTTTGTGCCTGTATGTGTTGAAAGACAAGGGGACCTAGAATTAACTTGGAAGTTAAATTATAACTTAGCACCTTCTGTAGAAAGACAGAGAGAGAGAGAGAGAGAGGGAGAGAGACAGAGAGAAGAAGAAAAAAGAGAGGAAGAGGAGGAGAAATAAAGAAAAGAAAGGAAGGAAAGAAGGAAGGCCACTCAATGGTAGGCGGGGGCCTTTCTCATATGACCTAATTTTTCTATTTTCATCTCACATCACTTTGAGCTTTAAAGCAAATGATTTGTTGTATGAACTTGGATGAAAATTACTATTTGATTTTTATTTTATTTTGTAGTTTTAAAGTTTCTTACATTTGATTTGATTCAACTCAATCATCACATTGACATTTATAGACACCTACCTGGAGAGGTGCAGAGTAGGGGATAAAATGAGAAGCAGAAGGCATTGGGCACCTGACCTGGAGCAGTGCATCCCTTTAGCTGGGTAAATGGAATCTTACTGCAAGACATGACTGATAACATTCATTTTAAATTTCCTTAATCAAGGAGCATTCGACAAGAATGATAATCACAGGACATCTGGCTTCACTAGTTGTTTTCTCTAAGGACTGAAATCAAACCAAAGGCTTTGTTCATCCACCAAGGTGTATTGTGGTGTCACCCCAGGCTTGTTGGGGGCAGCATGATTAGGTCTTCTTTGCTACTGTGGGGTTACTATGGGGCATGGGAAGCCCCCAATGGCCCTTCCGGTCGGCCCTTCTGGATTTAGATTGGTTGCTGGTCCTCACCTGTGGATGCAGATGAAGAGATCACAGCGAACTGGCCGGGGGCCAGATCTTCTGCTGGGCTCTTTGGTATTGCCACAAAGGATGGGCCAGGAGTTTCTGGTCATTATTTTATGTTCTGGATGGTTCTGACCCTCTTGGCTTCTTTGTCTATCTCATGAATGATCACTAAATTGTTACAGGACAGAAGCTAGAGTTCTTTTGGAAGTAGTATTTTGTTTTCTTAATATCTCTTTGGAGTAATAGTCTTCAACTTCTGTCAGGAGAAGTGAAACAGATTAGCTAGCTTGCCCTATTTAGATAATACATAAAGTTCATATGGATTTGGTGCTGAGGCCTTTCTGGTTAGAGATCTTCATCCTTCATCCCTGGAGCTTACATTATCTCTTGGCTCATAGGTCATTCTTAATCAATTGGGTTTCAGAACTGCTGCATGGGAATATTGATTTTTGTCCAAAGCAATTGTCTTTTTATAGAATTCACTTTATCCTGTAGATCAAGTCTTAAAGTAGGGAATTTATATATTAGGCTAACACTTATCCATAAAAATGATTAACTATGGATCCTCTAATTATATGTCCTTCTAAAAAATAAACCTGAAGAATTCTTTTAAAGACCACATTCTTATCTTGAGAGGAGGATTTTATTTAAATGGCCCCCCACCTTTTGTGCTCTGTTTTGTTGGCAGACTTTTACTGTGATTGGTAGCATTTTCCTATCAGGTCCTATTTTCAAATGTTAATCATTAGTCACTCCTCATGACCTCTCCATGAAAGAGTCAGAATATAATTATTAAGGGCTGCGCACAGGAACAATGGCAGGGAGAGGACTCTGAGGCTTACCAATGGCCTGGGGTCATGTCCCCGGTCAAACAAAGATGAAAGGTTAGTCTAGTGGTCAGCCCCTGGGTCCTGGGAAAGGTGGATCTCTAAAGCAGTGGAAACTGAGAAGGCAGGATGTCCACGTGTGATCCTGACTGCAGTCAGAGGAGCAGGGCCTCCAGTGCTCTCCGAACCCCTTTGATTTGCTGCCTATTCCATGCAATGTTTAGTAATAAACAGAGTTCAATGACCAGAGTCTAGACAAACAAATCACTGCCCTGGCAAACCCTGCGTTCTGATGACATGTTTTGTCTTTGCAGTGCACAGAGAGGAAGGAGCCAGCTTTGAAATTCTAACACACTGCCTTTGTGAGCTAGCAGCAAATAAGAGAGGCTGTGACAGGATTCAGATAAACAGACCCTCTCTGGCTAAATTAGAAGGTATTCCCCACTTTGTGGCTTGCGATGTTCCTGCTCTGTCTTCCTTCAGGCATTAGGAAGCTGCCATGAACTTTAGTGAAATTCGAGAGGTTTAAATATTAATATTTCTGAAGCCCTCGGGGTACATCCAACCACCTGCTTCCCCTATAGCAGCTGTCTCCGTTTTCACTAGAGAGACACCATTTTTCTCTTTAAACAAAATATTTCATCAGAGTTGGATTTTAATTGAGCCAGGATGACTTCCAAGGTATTTCATGTTCACTGGCTGGCTTTATCTCTGTCACTTGGAGGAGAAGAGAAATCTCAGAACTTTCTCATCTACTCACTCTTTCCTCACCTACCCTGTCAATGACAGTACAATATCAAAAAGGCACATTTTGGCACGTGAAACTTACCATTATGTAGGACAAACAGCAAAATCCCATTTCTGTTTGGATTAAAAGGCAAAACATGCTAAAGAAGAGCTGAGCCTACTGTTTCCTGGAAAATAATCCCTGGAGTAAAATATGCAGGTTTTTTTTTAAACATATGCTTTTTATAAATATAGTCTAGGATGATAAACTATGTATATAACAAAGAATGCTTAGAAAATGTGGTTGGTAGTATTCTTCTGTGAATGTCTTTGGGTTATTTTCACTTTGATATAATTCATTTTCAGCATTTATCAAGGGAAGTTCTTCTACAATCCTTCAAATACATTTTT
Source organism: Aplodontia rufa (assembly GCA_004027875.1). Lineage (NCBI taxonomy): Eukaryota > Metazoa > Chordata > Mammalia > Rodentia > Aplodontiidae > Aplodontia > Aplodontia rufa. The sequence continues at coordinate 6,575 of PVKS010012166.1, read as the reverse complement.
CTTCACAGACATTGAATTATTTACTCACTGGTAATGGGGCCTCACAAATATTTACTGAATGTCTCTGTAAACTGTCCTCTAAATTAGACCAGAAGGTTCAAAACTCTGATGAGCCCCTCTTTGGTATCCAGCCTTTTAAGGTAATCTCTCTGCTGGTATCTGTGCAATTAGCTGAGAGCATTTTAATAACAGGGAATAATAATTGCTGTTTGCTTATCATTGAGAGGAATTTCCCCCTGTGCATTTATTTTTAGGAGGACTAGATGGTTGTGTAGCACACGGTGATGCTGATAAAGACTTTAATTACCGTGTGAGAGATTTTGGTGGATGAAGGACAAGAATTTGCAGTGATTTTGCTCATATTTTGTGGAGAAAAGAATCTGAAATTCCTATAATTGTTGAAAATGGAGTAACTTCTATAGTAAAAGGTGTTTGTATAGATTGCTATAAGTCTTTAAAAATGTTTATGTGTGCAATAAAATGTGCAGAGAAGAGCAAAAGATTAGGTGATAAAAGCCAATAGCCTGTATTTTTGCAGTTCTTTTCAGGAAAAGATTATATCATGGACATAAATTAATTCCTCTGCAGGTTTATTTTTCTGGGAGAAAAGAAAGCATATTCATATGCATTACCTTATTTTAATAGAATATTACTTCCATATTTATTTTTTCTGAAGGGACAGCACAAGATCAGTCCTATATATTCATTTAGTGGTAATTGCAACATGAAAGAGTTATACCTGATCCTACTCTACCTTTTACCCCAGAGGTGAAAATGTTCAGGTTTTAAATAACTTAATGGCTTTGATAATTATGTTTCAGGGATCAAGAACAGTATTAGATAAACTCAATTAATATACATGTAAAAATGTCCCTGTTCTACTAGATCTGCAATTAATGGAATGGGAACATATTAAGTCCCTGCAAAGATTCATTAGTTTAAACTCTCTGAGATTCCAGGAGTTCTTTGTCATCCGTCATGTAGGAAAGTAAATGTGACTCATGTAGCTGCAGACTGTCAAAGCCAGAAGGAGCTCACCAGTGTGATTACATTAACTCATTCATTTCTGCATTGATCCAACAAACGAGGCCACTGTGTGCCAGCCCCCAGCTCAGTGCCTGTGTCCCAATGGACAGCAACAGCAGACCAGCTCCTCTCTTGAAAACTGGGTGTCAGGAAAGGTGACACGTAAGATTGCATTTTTAAAAGATCAGCTTCATTTTCTTTCTGGATTTGTTTTTTGTTGTTGTTATTTTAAAGAAAGAAAGAAAGAATCAATTTTATTTAGTTTTTCCTCTAGTATTCATTGCTCCCACACATTGTTGTGTACATGGTGCAGGTGTTCGAACCCACATCCTTGCCAGTGCCAGGCCAAGTTCGTAACCACTGAGCCATCTCTCCAGCCCCTCTTTCTGGAAATTTTAAAGATAATTATATAATTCAAGAAAACTTCTGGAATAGAAAGCTTTAATACTAGGAATGTTAATAAGATGACATGTATTCTGTGATAGGACTATAAATTATGTTTCTAATACAATGGTCTGTATTTTGTGCTATTAAAATGTAAAAAGAAAGGTGTTGCCATAGTTATTCCACCTGTTCTTTTTCTAGACTTATTTATTGCACCAGTGAAGGCTAAAGATGTCTCTGGCTTAATTAATAGCTGTATAGTGGGTATAGATTCACAAGCAGTAGAACTTAATCTCTACCTTGAGACCCCATTCTACTCAGTAGCTGAAGATGTCATTTTTGCCAGTTCAAGGGGAAGAGTCCAGTTAGAGTTATCATTTGCAGAGCTCCACCCTCTCTCCCCTTCCTGGAGGTGGCATCTAAGTCCACAGGCAGAGAAGGGCTGGCAGCACTTGCAGAAAGGGTTTGGGAATCCTTCAGCCCTCTGACTGGGGGTTGGCACTTGGTGAGTTGTCTTTGGCCCTGTGGTCTTCAAGGGTTACCAGGCTCAATACTCCCTGGATCCCTTTGCTTTGGCCATGTGGCCTGTTTTAGCCCATTTGGATTGCTAAAGCAGAACACCACAGACTGGGAACCTTATGAAGAACCCACATTATTTTTTTCCACAATTCTGGAGGCTGGGAAGTCCAATATTAAGACACAGGGAGATAAGATGTCTGGTGAAAGTTCTGTTCCTGTTTCACAGACTGGGCCTTCTTGCCACGTCTTCATATGGTGGAAAGGTTGAGGGGATCTCTCCCGGACCTCTTCCAAGATAAGGCACAGATACTGTGCACAAGGGGTCTACCCTCACGACTTTACTCCCGTAGACCCCAGCTCCTGATTCTATGACCTTGGAGGGTACGACATCAACGGATGAATTTTGATGGGGACACAAACATTGAGACCATAGTCTGGCCACTCCATTCCAGGCCTCCACTCTCCTGGTTCCAGTCAGGAGCCCCCTTTGTATCTGTGACCCTTTCTTTGCCCTTTGGGTGGACTCTCCACAGACACCTGCCTGCATCTTTCTGCTTTACCCTCTTGGACAGGTGGTGGCAGAAAAACCTCTCAGACAATGTCCCACCTCAGGACTTCAGGCAGGGCACCTCTGCTTGGGGACCTCCTCACTGCCATGGCGAGGGAGGTGTGGGGCTGGGGAGGAGGCAAGCAGCAATACTTCTCCCTCCTCATTTCTCAATGCTCTGCTCCCTCCCAGAAAGATCTTAAATCTCTCTCTCTGCTGAAAAGAAGATGTTTTTTTCCAAACCCTTTTTTTATGGATAAGCTCTATCTATGTGTAGCTACCGTCAGGGCTTTGAGTCTTGATATTTCAAACCAAGTTTTTTGACCTCAGAAAACTAAAATCCAGGCTTTTTAACATCAGAGGGTCTTGGTTTTTAAGATCCTTGTGTTTACTATGAGTTTTAAAAATTGCTATTTGGGAATACAGTTGCTTTGTTTCTTCTCACTATATTTGCCTTGTCCTCCATTATAAACCTGAGCCTCAAAATCCAGTTTTGATGGAGGAAAATTGGGGTGGTGATGGTAGGGAATCGGGGAGGGGTGAGAAGAAAAATTTACTGAGATTAAAAACTCATCAGCAAATGTTTCAAAAAATACTGTCTCTGCAGTATTTATAATTGGAGCTACCTGGTAGAAGCTCAGGTTTACTTTATTCAGGGAATGCCTCACTTCTCAAAACTGCTGCGATTTGCCAGTTTCTTTGGTTTACAACTTACTTAGCAAGGTCTTTATTGAGGCCAGTTCTATATCTGAGCAAAATTTATGACCTAATTTGCCCTGAAAACTATTTTTGTTTCTGCTTTCTATGCCTCCATAGTGGTTTTCAGATTTGCCAAGTGTGAGATCTCACCCCAAAGTCTTTTTCTTGAAAGTGATCCTTAACATCTAGGAGCAGATGATGTAAGACACTCTTCAAAAATCATTTTACAAAGCATGCTATGATATGAACGTGACCTTCAAGCCTTGAAGGGAGGAACACCATGCCAGGGTTTATAAAATCAGCAAAATAACCATTACTGGATGACCACTGCGGGGTCAAATAACCTGTTATCCCTACCATATGTCAAGCCACTGGATGCTGCTCTCAGCTGTCCATAAAGGAAAAACATACAGCAATTCTGGTCTAGATCATGCCTGGCACATAGGAGGTATTTGAAAGTATTTATGGGCTTTCCGAAGACCTATCACAGGCAGGGGAGACGAGCGGAGCTTCCTGAGTGGGTGGTTGGGGAATCATCTGACCACCTTCCTACTCACCAAAGAACCCAGGAGGATGGGGTTTTGACTTCTGCTCTGTAAGGCTGGTGTTAGGGGAACCCTAGTGCCTGTATATGTTTTTTAAAATGCTATTAAAGAGAAAGTCTTGCTTACCTCACCATCTGGGACATCTCAAAGGGTAGGACAGGACCCTTCCCCATTTAGAGCATGCATGGGTGCAGAATAACCAAGTACAAAATCAGCTGAGGCCCACATCTGCTATATTTGCTGTCTCTTTAATTGAGAAACAATTTAGAGTGAAGAATGGTCCAGAGTTCAAACTTACCTCTGCTGTTTCTATAGTGTGCCTTCAATAGTAATAGTTTAAAAATATTTTCCAAATATGTGAAGTTATCTAACCATATTGAGTTTGTTCTTTCAAACTGCCTGCTCCTCCTCATACATTTGTGAGCTGCCTTTTCCAATAAGAGTCATTGAATAGGACTTTTTACATTAATCCCAGCGCTCATCTGGTGGTGCAGCATATACTATACAATACACAACATAGCCCATCTGAATGTCATTACCATTCATTATATTTAAAAGCATTTATGGGACAGCTCTGTGCTCAGGGTGCTGTCTAGATGGATGCACAGCCCTGGGCTTCTGGTACTTTGCAAGCTAAGATAATTCTGCAATAGCCAGGCACTGAGGCTTTAAAAACTGATATACTGGCAGGATCAGGTTGCAGCGAAGGCATTTTCATTGCATAAAAGAGGAAAGAAGGGATTCTTGGGATTTCATGGAACATAGTAATGCTGAGGAGTGAGAATTGGGTGTGAAGATGGGCAGTAGTTAGTCTGGAAAATCTCAAAGGTGGTGATTGGATTTCGGGAGCTGCTCCAGATCAGGGAAGGACACAGAATGGGTAGGTCCAGACAGAAAGATCCAGATGGAAATGGAAAGAGCAGATAAAGTATGCGATCTCAAAGATTGTGATCTTTTGATCCTATCAATGAATGAGATATTCTGCATCCGTTTTTTTGTCCTGGCTCTAGGCTATGAAGAGAGATGAGACAATTCCCTCACTCCAGGAGCTACCAATCCAGTATCTGACTTTTGAGGGTATGTGCAGCACAGTGTGTTCTGAGTGGGAACAAACTGAAGAGTTTGAGGGGGGAGAGGCAGGCTCTTGGGGAGACCTTCACAGAGGAAGCAACATTTGGCAGATGAGGAAACTCAGAGGCCCAGAGAGGTGAAATAAATTGTTCCAGAAGACACAACAGAGGAGGAACAGAGCTGAGTTTACAACCCAAGCCCTCTGCGTCTGGGCTATCATTCCTTCCAGGCCATTTTGCTGGTATAGCTAGGCCTGCCTAAGGAAGATAAGGAACCTCCTGGGGAGCCAGGAACCAAGTACAGACAGGAAGCTCCTCCGGGCTTCCTGATGACAAACCTTGAGGCTGGCTTATTATGCAAAAGTACTGCATCCTGGGGACCCCTAAGATAAAGCTGCGAAAGAAGGAAGGTCCCAGAGTAAAGAGTTGAGAGATGAAATCCTCATGAATATGATGTGACCTCTGGCTCTAGCTATGTGTGAAGCCAGGTTTACCATTGGAATTTTGCTTCAACTAGTTTTGACATTGCTACCAAGCATTTAAACTGATGCATCTAAGCGATTATAGCTGCTCTGACAGTGGCTCTTCCAGGCCTTTTTCAGGGGCTTCCTGAAAGGGTATTGTATTAATTGGACCCCTTAGTGAGCCTGCAGATGCAGAAATGGGGAACGATGATCCATAAGATGCTGACAAAAACAAAGAGCTGGGAGAATCTGATGCACAACTGGATGGGTAGATTGAAGGATGGAGTTCTTATCTCTGTAAGGCTCTCAGTGTGGAGTTTCTGGTGAGGTGGCATTGACAAGTGTATTGGGAACACTGCTGAAGGATATCAGACACCAAGTGTTTTGTGGGGAGGACTGAAAACTATAATTTCTCTTCTTGATCATGTTTAATTTGAGTGGCTGTATCTGGAGTCATAAATTGGTGAAAATCTTGGAAGCAGTGGGGAGGTAGCAATTATCTTTTAGTAAGATACACTTTAGGGAAACTCAAAAAGACCATATCCCCACAGCAGTGGAAAATACCCACCCTGTGGTTTTAGGGTTCAATGTTCAAATTGCATGATAGCTAAAGATTCAGAGAAGGACTTAGTTGGGAGTTAGGTTGTCCATAAATGCTACTCATATAATTAGAGAAGACAATTCTAACAGTTCCCAATTCAATTCCCTTCATTGAGGATGTTCTTATTTAATTAGCTGTGACCCGGCAGGCTGAGATAGTATTGAAAATATGGAGGACAAAAAGGAACAAGAAAATCTGAAACTTACTGTAGTTAACCCCAAGAGGGTTAGCCAAAGAGATTCATAGCTCACTGGGTCTCCTCGGACCTTTCCTTGGTACACTAATACAGTCTGATTTCCCAGTCGTACAGTGGAGAATCCAGTGTAATATCAGAAACACTATTACATATGCAGAGAAGGCAGAGTGTAGCTGCGGATAAGCTGTCTGCCCGGCCGACAGCCAGCAAGATGACCCAGAGTGACTCTTGAGCCACAGGTTTGATATGAAATAGTTAGAAATGCCAGATGGAAGAACATTGTTTTGAAGATAATCTCATTGGATGTCATGGGAGGAAAAATTTATTCTTACTCTTTCAGAAAGACACAAGATGCTTTATTTGCTTAGTATAACAGATGCTTTTAATTAGCTTTGGTAGTTTTATTATCTCACTTCTTAGGTGATCCAGCTAGCTGAGGGTGAGTAAGCGGAACAGGCTGCTGTTATTCATGTGTGGGAGAGGAGAGCTTTTGGGAAAGTGAAATCTAGAACCATGTTCTTGAG
>PVKS010012165.1:0-54567 GCA_004027875.1 Aplodontia rufa | reverse complement strand
GGGATGCACAAATATCTTGGAATTGGCAATTGTGGCTCTTAAGATGGCTGTGGAGTGCCTGGTGGGTTACAGTAAATGGGTGGATTAGGGTAGGTGGTTAATTAGAGTCTAACTGCCTATAACCTAGTCAATTAAGGAACATCTGAAGGAAAAAAGGGAGTTAGAGATTTGGGAAAGTCATCTCAGCTTTTTATCAATATAGATAGAAAGAACTAAGATCAATAGGATCCTTTTAGAATACAAAACATTTTGTACAATACATGAAGCTTTTCATGTGGATTTGACTGTGAACTTTTGAAAAAGTGGATCATACTGGCTCTGAAATATTTTAAGTGGTTCAGGTATTCGGATTGGATACTGAGGCACACAATGACAGCAAAGTTGAAACACCTGCATTAAAGAGCTCTACAAGTAGGAACAGAGACCATTTTACTCAAGGAGGCTAATCTTTCTCCTAGGAGCTTGCCCTGGATGTGCACCTGGTTCTTTGTGATGAATACTCTCATCTTTCTGGAAATCTAATTCATGCTGGGGCTTGCCCCTGGCACTCATTTTTCACTGAAATCTATCACTACCACTACCCCTTACCCTAACTATCACTAAACCTAACCATAACAGTAACCCACACTGTCACAGTAAATCTAAACCAAACTTTTGAAGGAAAACTACCATCAAAATTAATGCTAAATGAAAATCTAAGCCTGAGCATGAACCCTATTTTTAAAATTAAATCATAAACCTAAAAATTAACTGAAAGCTTTCCATTCACCTCAACCTAATCCTTAATGCAACTCTAAACCTAACACTCTGTCTAATCCAAACTCATCACTGAGAATTAAAACTAACCCTAAGCCTTACCAAATACTTACCTCTAACCTACCTCTAATCATAAATTTAAATCTAACCCTGATTTCTAGTTAGAAAGTAATTAATCCCTATATCTAAATTGATCCTGAACCCAAACCGTACTTTTAACCATAAACCTAAAAAGAGCTGTAAACCTATCAGTAAACATAAAATTAACCTTAACCCTAATAATAAGCCTATGCTTATCCTAAGCTTAATTTTGACCAAAAACTAACATAAACCGAACCCTAAACCTAAAACAAACCCTAACCCTAATCCTTACCAAATGTGTAACAGTAACACCAACTCTGAACCTAACTCAAAGCCTGAACATAGGCTAATACTAAGAGTGTGCCTAACACTAACCCTATCCCTTACCTAACCTAACCTTCAGTTAGCTGTAACAATTACCTTACCCAACCTGAAACCTAAAACCATACCTAGACATGTTTTTAAAGACAATCATAAACGTAGTAAAAAACCCAATTCTAACACTCACCCTATTCCTAACAATAGCCCTGAATCTTAACTGAACCCTAACCCAACTCCTAACACTGGGCTAAATGTAACACTAAATCTAAACCACCCCCTAACCCTAACCTTAACACTAACCATCACTATAATACTATTCCTAAAAGAACAATGACTTTAACACAAAATTTAAACCTAGCAGGAATCGTTACCATAGCCCTAAATGAAACACTAACCCTAAACCTAACTCTGAACATAGACCCCTAACACTAACCCTAACCCTAAACTAAATAGTACCTACCCCTAAAACTAACCCTAAACCTCTCCCTAGCAGTCACCCTAAACCTATGCCTAACCATCAATCTAGCACTAACCCTAACTCAAACCCTAATTCTAACCCTATGCCTAAGCCTAAACATAGTAGTAAACTGAAATCTAAGCCTAGCACTAACCCTAACCCTAACCCTAACTCTAACCCTAGCCCTAGACCTATCCATAACCCAAACACTATTCTTAGCTTAACTCTAGCCCTAACACTTACACTGACCCTGACACTTAATCCTAAACCTAAATCTAAAACTAAATCCTGTTACCCTCACCTTAACCCTAACCCTAACATTCTATACATAGCCCTAACCTTAATAACCCTAAAATGACAAACTAAACTAAACCGTAACCCTAACTCTCACATTAATCCTAACCTTAATTGTACCCCTAGCCCTAGCCTGAGCCCTAACTCTATGCCTAACCCTAAACCTACACAAAATCCTAGCCCTAAAACTGAACCTAGAAATTACCTGAAACCTAATCTGAAACATTACTCTATCCCTAGTTGTAGTTCTACCTCTAAACCTAATTCTCAATCTCACCCTACTTCTAAATATAGCCCACAGCCCTAGCACTAGCACTACATCTTACCCTAACCTTAGTTCTAATCCTAAACCTAGTCCTAACCCTAACCCTAAACATATACTTAAATCTAGTCATAACTGTAAACCTCAACCTAACCCTAACCCTAACACTAATCCTCAAGTGTTAGTGGTATTGCAATACCGCTAACACTAACCCTAGCCCTAACCTAAACCTAGTTCTAATCTAAAACCTAACCAAATCCATAGTCTTAGACCTAAGTCTAACTCTAAACCTAACTCTATCCCTACCCCTCACCCCAACCCTATCCCTAGAACTAAATTCAGCCATAGCCATAATGCTAGCTCTGAATCTAGAACTTGCCTAAATCATAAACATAATAATATCCCTACCCTAAACCTAAACCTAAACCTAACCATATATTCCTAGCCCTAGGCATAAACCTACCCCTCACCCCAACCCTAACCCTAGAACTAAATTCAGCCATAGCCATAATGCTAGCTCTGAATCTAGAACTTGCCTAAATCATAAACATAATAATATCCCTACCCTAAACTTAAACCTAAACCTAACCATATATTCCTAGCCCTAGGCGTAAACCTAACCCTCACTCTAACCCTAACCTTGGTGCTAGCCCTAAACCAAAACCTGGTCCTAACCCTGAGCATAACCTTAACCCTATAACTAGCCTGAGTTCTAATCCTGAACTGAGACCTAACCCTAACTCTAAACATAACCCTAGACATAGCCCTAGTCCTAGCCCTAACACTAACACTAACCCTTGCTCTAGCCCTTGGCCAAGCAATAACACTAACCCTATCCCTGAATCTAACCCTAGTCCTAAGATTAAGGCTAGACCTAATCCTTAACTTGACCACAAAATGTACCCTGAACCTAAATGTAAAACTAAACCCTAACTGGAAACCAAACCCTAATCCTAACACCAATCCTCTAAATGTGAACTTAACCCTAAAAATAACCTTAACCCTCTGTCCTTAACCCTAATCCTAAAAATAAGCCTCACCTTAAACACTACAACTAAATTCTAACCCTAACCCTCATATTACACCTAAACTTACCCCTAAACCTAGCTCTGACCCTCACCCTAGCCCCAGCCCTAAACCGAGCCCTAACCCTACCCCTAACTTTAAAGTTAGCCCTAGATCTAACCTGGAAACTATCATTAAACCAAGCCCTAGACCAAAATCTAAACCTAGCCCAAACCTGAATCCTACACTGAACCATAAAATTTTCCCTATTTCTAGCCTTAACTTAACTTAACTAGCCTATATCTAAACCTAAACCTAAATTTAAAACTAACTCTAGCCCTTAACATAGCCATAGTCCTAGCACTAGTCCACAAGTCCTTACAGTAACCCTAGCCCTAAACTTAAACCTATTCCAAAATCTAAACTTAAACCTATCCAAAGCTCCACACCTAAAGCTAAACCTGAACTTGACACTACCTCTAACTCTAATCCTAGCACTAGACCTACACTAACCCTGGCCAGATTCCTAATCCTAACCCTAATGCTAGACCTAGCCCTAACCGTAATCCCAACCCTGACCTTAACCCTATCCTAAACCTACACTGCAAGTGAAAATATCTGAGATGATTCTGTCTGAAGGGGTCCACACTTGGGGAAGTACTGTGAAAACCAGCATTCCAGGAAAATGTTGAAACCATCCCTTGTGGAAATTTGCTATTTATTCCAATTGCAAATATCTGATGGATGAAACATGTACTTGTAAAAGTCAGATACAGGGCAGGAGTGATGAAGCTTTACTGACTTTGAAGCAGGGTTGGAAATAAATGGCAAAATGGTTAGAATTGAAGATCAAATGAAACGGTAGTGTAAAAACTGCCTTTCTTATCTTTGTAGAGGTTAGAATTGGCTTCTAGGCCCATGGGCTGGGATGCACAAATATCTTGGAATTGGCAATTGTGGGACATAGGATGGCTGTGGAGTGCCAGGTGGGTTACAGTAAGTGGGGAGGTAAGGGTGGGTGGTTAATTCGGGTATAATTGCCCATAACCTAGTCAAATAAGGAACATCTGAAGGAAAAAAGGGAGTTAGAGATTTGGGAAAGTCATCTCAGCTTTTTATCAATACAGATAGAAAGAACTAAGATTAATAGGATCCTTTTAGAATATAAAACTTTCTGTACAATACATGAAGCTTTTCATATGGATTTGACCGTGAACTTTTGAAAAAGTGGCTCTGAAATATATATATTAAGTGTATCCAGGAGTTCTGATTCGTTACCGAGGCAGACAATGACAGCAAATTTGAAGCACCTGTAAAAAAGAGCTCCAAAATTAAGAACAGAGGCCATTTTCCTCAAGCAGGCTAACCTGTCTCCTAGCAGCTTGCCTCATACTTTCACCTCGTTCTTTGTGCCGAATCCACTCATCTTTCAGGAAACCTAAGAGATGCTGGGGCTGGCCTCTGGCACTCATTTTTCACTGAAACCTAATATTACCTCTACCCCTAAACTTGTAACTATCATTAAACCTAATCTTAATGCTAACACTCACTCTCTCACTATCTCTAAACCAAACTTTTAAAGGAAACCTACGACCAAACTTCATCCTAAATGAAAATCTAACCCTAACCTGAGCCCTAATTTTGAAATAAGATCTTCAACCTAACAATTAACTGAAAGCCTTACACTTACCTTAAACCTAATCCTTAATGGAACCCTAACCTAACCCTCCATCTAATCCACACTCATGACTGAGAACTAAAACTAACCCTAAGCTTTACCAAATACCTACCCCAAAACTATCCCTGACCATAAATTTAAACCCTAACCCTGACTTCTAGCTAGAAAGTACTTGAAACCTATAACTAATTTGACCCTGAACCCAAACTGTAACTTTCAACTGAAACCTAAAAAGTTTTAAACCTATCATAAAGATAAACCTAACCTTAACTCTAAAAATCAGCCCAAACTAATTCTAAACTTAACTTTGACCAAAAACTACCATAAAACCGAACTCTCAGCCTAACGCTAACCCTGTCACTTACCTTAAATCTAACCATAAGTTATATGTAACAATTAATGTACCCTTAACGATACCCCTAACCTGAAACCTAAAACCATACCTAAATATATTTAATGCCTACTATTACTGCAGCAAAAAACCCAAGCCTAACACTAACCCTATTCATATCAATAGCCCTGAAGCTTAACTGAACCCTAACCCAAGCCCTAACTCTAAGCTAAATCTAACACTAAATCTAAACTTTCCCTTAACTCTAACCTTAACACTCACCTTCACTGTAATAGTATTCCTAAAAGAACAATGACTTTAACGCAAAATTTAAACCAACCAGGAATCCTAAACATAACCCTAAATGAAACATTATCCCTAAACCTAAATGGAACCTTAGCCCAACCCCTAACACTAACACTAACCCTAAACTTAACAGTAGACCTAGCCTTAAAACCCTCACCCTAACCCTAGCAGTCACAATAAACCTAAGCCTACCCATCAATCTAGCACTAACCCTAATTCAAACCCTAATTCTGACTCTAGTTCTAAGTGTAAATATACTAGTAAACCGAACCCGAAACTTAGCACTAATCCTAACACTAACCCTAACTCTAACCATATCCCTAGCCCTAACCATAATTCAAACACTAGTTCTTAATGTCACTCCAGCCCAAACACTTACCTTGACCCTGATACCTAATCCTAAACCTAAATCTAGATCTAACCCTGTTACCCTAACCTTAATCCTAACCCTAAAATTCTATACCTACCCTAACCCTAACAATAACCCTAAAATGAACACTAAACTAAACCCTAACCTTAACCCTCACATTAAACCTAACCTTAACCGTACCCCTACCATTAGCTGGAGCCCAAACCCTATGCCTAACCCTAACCATACATCTAACCCTACTGCTAATTAGAACCTAGGCCTTACCCAAAATGAAACATAATGCTTACTAAAATGAAACATAATGCTATCCCTAGTGGTAGCTCTACCTCTAAACCTAACACTAATCCTTCACTTACCCCTAGTCCTAGCCCTAACACTACATCAACCCCTAACCCTAGCTCTAACACTAAAACTAGACCTAATGCTAACCCTAATCATATACTTAAACATAGCCCTATCACTAACCCTAGCCTCAGCAATACTCCTAACAGTAACTGTAGCCCTAACCTAAACCTAGTCCTAAATCTAAACCTAACCATGTCCGTAGCCTTAGACATAAGCCTAATTCTAAACCTAACTCTATCCCTAGACCTTGTCCCAAAATTAGATCATTAACCTAACAATTAACTGAATCTCTTACAGTCATCTAAAACCTAATCCTTATGTAACCCTAAACCTAACCTTCAATGCAAGCCAAACTCATCAATGAGAACTAAAACTAACCCTAAGCCATACCAAATCTGTAACAGTAACACTAACTCTGAAACAAACTCAAAACCTGAACATAGGCTCATACTAACAGTGTGCCTAACAGTAATACTATTCATTACCATAAATCTAATCTTCAGTTAGCTCTAATAATTAAAGTACCCTTAATTCTAACCCTACCTGAAACCTGAAACAATACCTAAATATAATTTTAATGCCAACCAAAAATGTAGCATAAAACCCAAGCCTAACACTAACCCTATTCGTAACAATAGCCCTGAAGCTTAACTGAACCCTAATCCAAACCCTAACCCTGGACGAAATCTAACATTGAATCTAAACGTTCCCCTAATCCTAAGCTTAACACTAACCTTAAAATTAATACTATTCCTAAAAGAACAATGACCTAACACAAACTTAAACCCAGCAAGAATTCTAAGCATAAGTCTATGTGAAACACTAAACCTCAACCTAAACTTAACCCTATTCTGATCCCTAACACTAACCCTAAATCAAAACTTAAGAATAAACCTAGCCCTGAAACTAATGCTATACCTAACTCTAGCAGTCACCTAAACCTATCCCTAATCATAAACCTAGCATGAACCCTGAAGAAAACCCTATTCTAACACTAGGCCTAAACCTAAACATAGTACTTAAGCTAACAATAAACCTATCACTAACCTTAGCACTAATCCTAACCCCAGCCCTAGCCCTACCCATAACTCAAACACTAGTTCTTTGCTTAACTATAGACCTAACACTTACACTGATCCAGACACCTAATCCTAAAATTAAATCTAAATTTCAATCCTGTTACACTAAACTTACCCCTAAACCTAACCTTCTATAACTAACCCACCCTAATAATAACCCTAACAGGAAACCATAAAATAAACCCTAACCCAACCCTCCCGTTAAAACTAACCTTAACCATAAACCTAGCCCTAGCCCAACCTAACCCTAACCCTAACCCTAACTCTAACCCTAACCCTATCCTTACACCTAATCATGGACCTAAAATTGAACCTAGACCTTACCAGAAATGTAAACCGAAATATAACACTATTGCTAGTCATAGCTCTACCCCTATACATAACCCTAAACCTAAACCTCATCCAGCCCCTAAACCTATCACTATCTCTAGTCCTATGCCTAATATTACATCTACAGCCTAACCCTAGCTCTAACCCTAAACATAGTCCTAATGATAACCCTAAACATATGCTTAAACCTAGCCCTAACCCTAAACATCAAACTAACCCTAACTCTAACACTATCCCTACATGTACCAATACCCCTACCACTAGCCCTAAACTAAACCTAGTCTGAAACCTAAAAAGAACTATATTCATAGCCTTAGAGTTAAGTATAACTCTAAATCTAACTGCATCCCTACCCTGGCCCAACCCTAACCCTAACCCTAGCCCTAAATGAAGTCCTAGCCATAACTGTAATGCTAGCTCTGAACCTAGAACTAGCCCTAACCCTAAACATGTCAATATCCCTACCCTAAAGGTAAAACTAAACCTAACCATGTCCTTAGCACTAGGCCAACCCTAATCTAAACTCTAACCCTAAACATGGTACTACCCCTAGGCCTAACCCTAAGAGTTACTGTACCAAAACCTGGTCTTAACCCTAAAAACTAACCTTAAACCTATGCCTAGACTGAGCTCTAACCCAGAACCAAAACCTAACCCTAACTCTAATCCTAACCCAGCCATAGCCCTAGGCCTTGCCCAAATATTAAAACTAACATTAGCTCTAGCCCTAGCCCAAGCACTAACACTAACCCTAACACTAAATCTAACCCTAGTCCTAAGTTTAATGCTAGACCTAACCCTTAACTTGACCATGAAACCTGAGCCTGAACCTAAGCATAAAACCCACACCACACTGGAAACCTGATACTAACCCTATACAAAACCTCTAACTGTATACCTAACCCTTAAAATAAACCTAACCTTCTGTCCCTAACACTACTCCTAAAAATAACATTAAGATTAAACACTAAAACTAAACTCTAACTCTAACACTCACATGAAACATAAAATTACCAGTAAACCTAGACCTAAGCCCCACTCTAACCCCAGCCCTAGACTGAGGCTTAACCCTATACCTAACTGTATAATTAGCCCTAGACCTAACCTGGAAATTATCCCTAAGCCTATTCCCAGACCAAAAACTAAAATTAGCCCTAACCTGAAATCCAAGCTGAACCATAAAACTGTCCCTGTTCCTAGCCCTAACCCTATATCAAACTTCAACCTAAACCTAACCCTATCCCTAAATAGCCCTAGCCATAGCACTAACAATAAAGCCCTTACACTAACCCTAGCCCTAAACCTAAACCTAGTCCAACACCTAAAGTTAAATTTATCAGTAGCCCTACACCTCAACCTAAACTTGAACCTGACACTAAATTTAACAAAAATCCTATCACTAGACCTACCTGAACCTTGTCTAAATCCTAACACTACCCCTAAACCTAGTCATTCCCCTAAACTTATCCCTAACCCTAACCCTAACCGAAATCTAAACCGCACATGAAAATATATAAGAAATTTCTCTCTGAAGGGGTCCACACTCGGTGAAGGACAATGAAAGCCAGCATTCCAGGATATTCCCCAAACCATCCCTTGTGGAAATTTGCCATGTACTAAAATAGGAAATATGTGTTACAGATGGATGAAAAAGGAACTTGTGAAAGTTCTATGTAGGGCAGGAGCAATGAAGCTTTACTGACTTTGAAGCAGGGTTGGAAATGGATGGCAAAATGATTGGAACTGAGGATCAAAGGAAACATTACGTGTAAAAACTGCCTTTCTTATCTTTGTAGAGGTTAGATTGTGGTATCTGAGCCCATGGGTTGGGATGCACAAATTTCTTGGAAATGGCAATTGTGGGTCTTAGGATGGCTGTGGATTGCCTGGTGGTTTACAGAACCTGGGTGGGTTAGGGTGTTTGGTTAATTAGGGTATAATTCTCTTTAATCTAGTAAGTTAAGGAACACCTGAAGGAAAAGAGTGAGTTAGATATTTGGGAAAGTAATCTCAGTTTTTTTTTCAATACAGAGAGAAAGAATGAACATCAATATTATCCTTTTAAATATAAAATTTTTTGTTCACTACATAAACCATTTCATGTGGATTTAATTGTAAACTTTGGATAAAGTGAATTGTACTGGCCCTGAAGTATATTAAGTGGTTACAGGGGTTGGTATTGTTTACTGAGGCAGACAATGACAGCAAAGTTGAAGCACCTGTATTAAGAGCTCCACAATTAAGAACAGAGACCACTTGGCTCAAGCAGGCTAACATGTCTCCTAGCAGCTTGCCCGGGATTTTCACCTCGTTCTTTGTGCCGAATCCACTCATCTTTCAGGAAACTTAAGAGATGCTGAGGCTGGCCACAGGCATTCATTTTTCACTAAAACCTACCACCATCCCTACCCATAACCTTATAACTATCACTAAACCTAAGGTTAAACCTAACGCTCACTGTCATACTGTCTCTATAACATACTTTAAAGGAAACCTACCACCAAATTTCATCCTAACCAAAAATCTGACCCTCAACATAACCCTAATTTTACAATGAAATCTAACGCTCACCGAAGCTCTGACCATAAACCTAAGAATTAACTGAAACCCTTACACTCACCTTAAACTTAATGCTTGATGTGACCTGAAACCTAACCCTCAATCTAATCCTAACTTATCACTGAGAACTAAAACTAATCCTAAGCCTTACCAAATACCTAACACTAAACCTGTCCCTACCCATAATTTTAAACCTTACCCTGACTTTTAGCTAGAAACTACTTGAACCCTATAAACTAACCCGATCCTGAACCCAAATCATAACTTTTAAACCAAAACCTAAAAAAAGAATTCAACCTATCAGTAAACATAAACCTAACCTTAACCCTTAATATAACTCTAACTTAATCTTAAACATAAATTTTACTGAAACTAACATAAGTCGGAACCCTAAGCCTAAAACGAACCTTAACCCTAGTTCTTCCCAAATCTGTAACAGTAACACTAACTTTGAGACTAGCTCGAAACCAAACCTGAACATAGGCTAATACTAACAGTGTGCCTAGCATAAACCTATCCCTTACCATAAACCTAACCTTAAATTAGCTCTAATAATTAAAGTACCCCTAATAATACCCCTAAACTGAAACCTGAAAGGATACCTAAATATCTTTTTAATGCCAACCATAAGTGTAGCAAAAAAACCCAACACTAACACTAACCCTATTCCTAACAATAAACCTGAAGCTTAACTGAATCCTAACCCAAACTCTAACCCTGGGCTAAATCTAAAATTAAATCTAAACCTTCTCCTAACCCTAACCTTAACACTAACCTTAACATTAACACTATTCCTAAAAGAACAATGATTTTAACACAAAATTTAAACCTAGCACGAATCCTAAGCAGAAGCCTAAATGAAACTCTAAGCCTAAACCTAGCCTGATCCCTAAAACTAACCCAAACCTTAAACTTAAGAGTAAACCTAGCCCTGAAATTAATGCTTATCCTAACCCTACCAGTCACCTAAACCTATCCCTAAACATAAAGCTAGCACTAACCCTAACCCAAACCCTAATTTAAAACTAGGCCTAAACCTAAATGTAGTATTTAAGCAAACCAAAATCCTAGCACTAACCTTAACACTAACCCTAACCCTAGCCATAGCCCTACCAATAACTCAAACACTAGTTCTTTGCTTAACTCTAGTCCTAAAATTTGCCATGATCCCAAAATCTAATCCTAAAATTAAATATAAACTTAGATCCTGTTATCATAACCTTAACCCTAACCTTAACCTTCTATAACTAACTGTAACCCTAATAATAACCCTAACATTGAAAAAACAAATCTGAACCCTAACACTAACCCACACATTAACCTAACCCTAATCATACACATAGCCCAAGCCCGAGACCAAACCCTATCCCTAACCCTAACCCTAAACCTACACCTAGCCATGGCTCTTAAACTGAACCTAGACCTTACTGGAAACGTAAACTGAAATATAACCTTATTGCTAGTCATAGCTCTACCCCTATACATAACCCTAAACATAAACCTCATCCTACCCCTAAACCTATAAGTATTCCTAGCCCTATCACTAACATTATATCTACCCACTGACCGTAGCTCTAACCCTTAACCTAGTCCTAATGCTAACCCTAAACATATGCTTAAACCTAGCCCTAACCCTAAACATCAACCTAACCCTAAATCTAACACTATCCCTAGATCTATCAGTACCCCTAACACTAACACTAGCCCTAAGCTAAACCTAGTACTAAACCTAAATCGAACTATATCCATAGCCTTAGAACTATACCTAACTCTAAACCTAACTGTATCCCTATTCCTCGCCCCAAAACCTAACCTTAACCCTAACCCTAAATGTAGCCCTAGCAATAACTGTAATGCTAGCTCTGAAACCTAGACCTAACCCTAACCCTAAACATATCAATATCCCTACCCTAAACCTAAACCTAAACATATCCCTAGCCTTAGGCCTAAAACTTAACCCTAACTCTAATCCTAACCCTGGTGCTACCTTAGCTCGAACCCTAATTCTAACCTTAAAAGGAAACCTGGTCCTAACCCTAAAACTAACCCTAACTCTATGCCTCAACCAAGCTCTAAACCTGAACCAAAATAGAACCCTAACTCTAAACCTAACCCTAGTCATACCCCTAAGCTTAGCCCTAATACTAAAACTAAAAATAGCTCTAACCCTAGCCCATGGACTAACACTAAGCATAACACTAAATATAATCCTAATCCTAAATTTGCTAGACCTAACCCTTAACTTGACAAGGAAACCTAAGCATAAAATGAACCCCTCACTGGACACCTGACACTAACCCTAATACTAATCCTCTAACTGTATACCTAACTCTAAAAATAAACCTAAACCTCTGCCTCTAACACTAAACTGAAAAATAACAATAATCTTAAACACTGAAACTAAACTCTAGCCCTAACACTCACATTAAACATAAAATTACCAGTAAAATAAGCCCTAAGCCCCACTCCAGTCAAAGTCCTAGACTGAGACTTAGTCCTAGACCTATGCTGGAAATTATATATAAGCCTATAACTAGACCAAAAACTTAAACTAGCCCTAAACAGAAACCTAAGCTGAACAATAAAACAGTCCCTATTCCTAGTCCTAACTCTATATTTAACCTAAACCTAAATCTAACCCTATCTGTAAACATAGCCCTAGCCCTAGCACTAAACCAAAAGCCCTCACACTAACCCTAGCCCTAAACCTAAACCTAATCCAAAACCTAAACTTAAATCTATCCACAGCCCTGCAACTAAACCTAAACCTTAACCTTAACCTAAGTATAACTAAAACCCTAGCATTAGACCTACTGGAACCCTAGTCTGAATCCTAATGCTACCCCTAAACCTAGTCATTCCCCTAAACTTAACCCTAACCCTAACCCTAACTGAAACCTATACTGCACGTGAAAATATCTAAGAAGTTACTGTCTGAAGGGGTCCACACTTGGGGAAGGAATATGAAAGCCAGCATTCCAGGATATTGCCAAAACCATCCCTTGTGGAAATTTGACATGTATTAAAACAGGAAATATATATTACTGATGGATGAAAAGTGTATTTGTAAAAGTCCTATGGAAGGCAGGAGGGATTAAGCTTTACTGATTTTGAAGCAGGGTTGGAAATGGATGGCAAAATGGTTGGAATTGAGGATCAAATGAAACATTATGTGTAAAAACTGCCTTTCTTATCTTTGTAGAGGTTAGATTGTGGCATCTGTGCCCATGGGTTGAGATGCACGAATATGTTGAAATTAGCAATTGTTGGACTTAGGATGGCTGTGGATTGCCTGGTGGATTACAGGAACTGGGTGGGTTAGGGTGGGTGGTTAATTAGGGTGTAATTGCCTATAACCTAGTCAATTAAGGAACACCTGAAGGAAAAGAGTGAGAGATTTGGAAAAGTAATCTCAGTTTTTTATCTATACAGAGAGAAAGAACAAACAGAAATATTATCGTCTTAGTATATAAAACTTTATGTTCAATACATGAAATATTCCATGTAGATTTAACCTTGAACTTTGAGTAAAGTGAATCGTACTGGCCCTGAAATATTTTAAGTGGTACCAGGTGTTGGGATTGGTTGCTGAGGCAGACAATGACAGCAAAGTTGAAGCACCTGTAATAAAGAGCTCCACAATTAAGAACAGAGACCATTTGGCTCAAGCAGGCTAATGTGTATCCTAGCAGCCTGACCCAGATTTTCACCTCATTCTTTATGCCGAATCCACTCATCTTTTGGGAAACCTAAGAGATGCTGGGGCTGGCCACTGGCACTCATTTTTTCACTGAAACCTAACAGTATCCCTACCCCTAACCTTATAACTATCACTAAACCTAACCCTAACCCTAACCCTCACTGACACATTATCTCTAAACCAACTTTCAAAGGAAACCTACCACCAAACTTAATCCTAAATGAAAATCTAACCCTAACATAACTCTAATTTGAAAATGAAATCTAACACTCAAGCAAACCCTGACCATAAACCTAACAAATAACTGAAACCCTTACACTCACCTTAAACCTAATCCTTCATGTAACCCTAAACCTAACCACCCATCTAATCCAAACTCATCACTGAGAACTAAAACTAACCCTAAACCCTACCAAATAACTACCCCTAAACCTATCCCTAACCATAAATTAAACCTAACCCTGACTTCTAGCTAGAAAGGACTTGTGCCCTATACCTAACCCGATCCTGAACCCAAACCGTAACTTTTAACGGAAACCTGAAAAAAGCTATAAATCTATCAGTAAACATAAACCTAACCTTAACCCTAAAGGAAGCCTAACCTAATTGTAAACTTAACTTTCACCAAAACCTAAGATAAATCCAAACCCTAAGTGTAAAATGAACCTTAACTCTAATCTTTACCTTAAATGTAATCTTTATCAAATATGTAACAGATGAACGCTGAACCTAAATCGAAACATGAAGATAGGCTAATACTAACAGTGTGCCTAACACTAATCCTATATCTTACCAAAAACCTAACCTTCAGTTTGCTGTAACAATTACCGTAACCCTAATCCTACCCCTAACCTGAAACCTAAAACAATAGCTAAACATATTTTAATGCCAACCTTAAACGTATCAAAAAACCCAATCCTAACACTAACCCTATTCCTAACAATAGCCCTGAAGCTTAACTGAACCCTAACCCAAACCCTAAACCTGGGCTAAATCTAACACTAAATCTAAACCTTCCCCTAACCTTAACCTTATCACTAACCTTAACCTTAATGGCTATTCCTAAAAGCTCAGTGACATTAACACAAAATTTATACCTAACAAGAATCCTATCCATAAACCTAAATGAAACATTAACCCTAATATTACTTTAACGTAAGCCCTAAATGTAAGTGTAACAGTACACCTAGCCTTGAAACTCACCCTAACTCTAACCTTAGCAGTCACCCTGAACCTAAGCCTAACCATCAACCTAGCACTAACATAAATTTAAACCTTAATTCTAACCATAGGCCTAAGCCTAAACATAGTAGTAAACTGAACCCTAAACACAGCACTAACACTAACAGTAACATTACCCCGAAGGCTAGCCCTAGCCCTAACCATAACTCAAACACTAGTTCTTAGCTTAACTCTAGCCCTAACTCTTTCCCTGAGCCTGACACCCAATCCTAAAACAAAATCTAACCCTTACAATAACCATAACCCAAAAGACTAAACTAAACCCTAACCCTAACCCTCACTTTAAACCTAATCTTAACTGTACCACTAGCCCTAGCCTGAGCCCTACCCCTCTGCATATCTCTAGCCATAACCCTAACTCTTCACCTTACCTACCCATAAAACTCAACCTTAACATTACCAGAAAACTAACCTAAAACATAACCCTAACCCTAAACCTCACCCTACCCCTAGCTATAGCCCTAGCTATAGTCCTAACACTACATTTAACCCTAACTATAGCTCTAACACTAAACCTTGTACAAACACTAACCCTAAACATATACTTCAAGCCTAACCCTAACTCTAGCCCTAGAAATACTCCTAAAACTAACATTAGCCCTAACCTAAACCTATTTCTAAATCTAAACCTAATGATATCCATAGCCTTAGACCTAAGTCTATCTCTAAACCTAACTCTATCCCAAGCCCTCGCTCCAACCCTAACCCCAACCGTAGAACTAAACACAGCCCTAGCCATAACTGTAATGCTATCTCTGAACCTAGATCTTGCCCAAACTGTAAATATATCAATGTCCCTATCCTAAACCTAAACCTAAAACTAACCATATATCCCTAGCCCTAGACATAACCCTAACCCTCACTCTCACACTGACACTGGTGCTAGCCCTAGCATTAACCCTAAGACTAGTCCTAAACCAAAACCTGGTCCTAAGTCTAAGCACAGCTCTAACACTATAAGTAGAATGAGCTCTGATCCTGAAATGAAACCTAACCCTAACCCTAACCCTAACCAAAGCCATAGACCTAACCCTAGCCCTAACACTAACATTGAAACTAACCCTAACCTTGGTCTAGCAATAACACTAAGCCTAATACTAAATCTAACCCTAGTTCTAAGCTCAACCCTAGACCTAGTGTTAACTTGACTACAAAATCTACCCTGAACCTGAATGTAAAACTAACCTCTAACTGGAAACCTAACCTTAATCCTAACACTAATCCTCCAAGTGTCAACTTAACCCTAAAAATAACCCTAACCCTCTGTCCCTAAACCTAATCCTAAAAATAACCCTAACTTTAAACACTAAAAATAACTCTAACCCTAACCTTCACACTAAACATAAACTAAGCCCTAAATCTACCCTTACGCTGACCTTAGCACCAGCCCTTGATAAATTCTTACTCTATCCATAACTGTAAACTTAGCACTAGACTTAACCTGGAAACTATCCCTAACACTAGCCCTAGACTAGAAACAACCTAACCTGTACCTGAAACCTAAGCTGAATGATAAAACTTTCCCTATTCCTAGCCCTAAACATATATCAAAACCTAAACCTGAAACTAACTCTAGACCTTAACAAAGTCCTAGCCATAGCATTAACCCAGAAGTTCTTACAGTAACCCTAGCCCTAAACCTAAACCTAGTTCAAAATCTAACTGTAAATCTATCCATAGCCCCACATCTAAAGCTAAACCTCAACCTGACCCCAACTCTAACACTAACCCTAGCACTACACCTACCCTAACCCTAGACCGCATCCTAACCCTAAACCTAATGCTAGACCTAGCCCTAACCATAGCCCTGACTCTAACCTAACCATAACCTAAACCTATACGGTAAGTGGAAATATCTAAGAAGTTTCTGTCTGAAGGAGTCCATGCTTGGGGAAGTACTGTGAAAGCCAGCATTCCTGGATATTGCCAAAACCATCCCCTGTGGAAATTTGCTATTCATTCCAATTGGAAATATCTGTTGGATGATAAGTGTAATTGTAAACGTCATATGGAGGGCAGGAGTGATGAAGCTTTACTGACTTTGAAGCAGGGTTGGAAATGGATGGCAAAATGATTGGAACTGAGGATCAAAGGAAACAGTAGTGTAAAAACTGCCTTTTTTATTTTTGCAGAGGTTAGATTGTGGATTCTAGGCCATTTGTTGGGATGCACAAATATCTTGGAATTGGCAATTGTGGGACATAGGATGGCTGTGGAGTGCCTGGTGGGTTACAGCAACTGGGTGGGTTAGGATGGGTGGTTAATTAGGGTCTAATTGCTGGTTAATTAGGGTCTAATTGCTAGTCAATTAAGGAACATTTGAAGGAAAACAGGGAGTTAGAGATATGGGAAAGTAATCTTTTTATTAAGAGAGATATAAAGAACTAAAATCAATAGGATTATTTTAGAATACAAAGCTTTTTGTACAATACATGAAGCTTTTCATGTGGATTTGACCATGAACGATTGGTAAAGTGGATCGTACTGGATCTGAATTATTTTAAGTGATTCCAGGTGTTCGGAATGGTTAGTGAGGCAGACAATGATAGCAAGGTTGAAGCACCTGTATTAAAGTGCTCCACAACTAAGAACAGAGGTCATTTTGCTCAAGCAGGCTAACCTGTCTCCTAGCAGCTTGCTCCTTATTTTAATCTTGTTCTATGTGCATAATCCACTCATCTTTTGGGATACCAAATAGATCCTGGGGATTGTCCCTGGCACTCATTTTTCACTGAAACCTAACACTACCCCTACTCCTAACCTTATAACTATCACTAAACCTAACCAAAACCTTCTAATCCAAACTCACACAATATTTCTAAACCCAACTTTTAAAGGAAATCTACCTTCAAACTCAATCCTAAATGAAAATCTAACCCTAAACCAAACCCTAATATTAAAATCTCATCATAAACCTAACAATTAAGTGAAAGCATTACACTCACTTGAAACCTTATTTTTAATGGAACCCTAAACCTAATCTTGCATCTAATCCAAACTCATCACTGAGAACTGAAACTAACCCTAAGCCTTACTAAATAACTACCCCTAAACCTATCCCTCACCATAAATTTAAACCTAATTCTGACTTCTAACTAGAAAGTACTTGAGCCCTACACCTAAACCGGGTTAGGTATAGGGGTCAAGTAACCCTAACCCTATACCTAACCCAATCCGGAACCCAAATGATAACTTTTAACCATAAACCTGAAAAGAGCTTTAAATCTATCAGTAAACATAAACCTAACCTTAACCCTAAACAGAAGCCTAACCTAATCATAAACTTAACTTTGACCAAAAACTAACATAAACCTGAACCCTAACCTAAACCAAACCTTAAATGTAAATTTACCAAATCTGTAACACTAACACCAACTCTGAACCTAACTCGCAACCTGAACAAAGGCTAATACTAACAGTGTGCCAAACACTAACCCTATCCCTTACCATAAAAGTAACCTTAAGTTAGCTCTAACAATTACCGTACCCCTAATACTACCCCTAACCTGAAACTTAAAACAATAGCTAAACGTATTTTAATGCCAACCATAAACGTAGCAAAAACACTAAGCCTAACACTAACACTATTCCTAAAAATAATCCTGAAGCTTAACTGAACCCTAACCCAACTCCTAACACTGGGCTAAATCTAACACTAAATCTAAACCTTCCCCTAACACTAACCTTGACAGTAACCTTAACCTTAATACTATTCCTAAAAGAACAGCACACTTAACACAAAATTTAAACCCAGCAGGAATTCTAACCATAACCCTAAATGAAACACTAACCCTAAACCTAACTCTACCCCTAGCCTGACACCTAACACTAACCCTAACCCTAAACTTAACAGTAGACTTAGCCCTGAAACTAACCCTATCCCTAACTCTAGCCATCACCCTAAGCCTAAGAATAGCAATCAACCTAGCACTAACCCTACTTCAAACCTAATTCTAACCTTAGGACTAACCCTAAAGGTAGTAGTGAACTGAAACCAAAACCTATCACTAACCCTAACACTAACCCTATACCTAACCCTAGCCCTAGCCCTAATCATAACTCAAATAAAAGTTCTCAGCTTAAATCTAGCCCTATCACTTACCCTGAACTTGACACCTAAACCTAAACCTAAATCTAAACATAAAACCTGTTACCCTAACTTGAACTCTAAAACTAACCTTCTATACCTAGCCCTAACCCTAACAATAACCCTAACCCAAAACACTAAACTAAACCCTAACTCTAACCCTCACATTAAACCTAACCTTAACCTTATATACAGTCCTAGCCTGAGCCCTAACCCTGTGCCTAACCCTAACTCACACCTACCACTAGCCCTAAAATTGAACCTAGACCTTACCCAAAACCTAACCTGAAACATAACCCTATACCTAGTTAGCTCTTAACCTACACATAACCCTGAACTTCACCATACCCTTAAACTTAGCTCCAGTCCTAGGCCTAACACTGCATCTAACACTAACCCTAGCTCTAACTCTAAACCTAGTGCTAATGCTAACCCTAAACATATACTTAAACCTAGCCCTAACCTTAAATCTCAACTTTACCCTAACCCTAACACTGACCCTAGCCCTGGCAATACCACTCACACTAACCCTAGCCCTAACCTAAACCTAGTTCTAAATGTAAACCTAGACCTAAGCCTAACTCTAAACCTAACTCTATTCTTAGCCGTCGCCCCAACCCTAATTCTAACCCTAGAACTAAATCCATCCCTAGCCATAATGCTAGTTCTGAACCCAGAACTTGCCCAAACCATACACATATCATTATCCCTATCCTAAACTCAAACCTAACCATATATCCCTAACCCTAGGCATAACCTTAACCATCACTTAACCCCAACCCTGGTGCTAGCCCTAGCCTTAACACTAAGAGTAGCCCTAAACCAAAATCTGGTCCTATTCCTAAGCATATCCCGAACCCTACAGCTAGCCCGAGCTCTAACCCTGAACCGAAACCTAACCCTGATTCTAAACCTAACCCTAGGCATAGTCGTAGCCCTAGCTCTAAGACTAACACTAACCCTATCTCTAGCCTTTGGCCAAACAATAACACTAACCATAGGACTAAATCTAACCCTAGTCCTAAGCTTCATGCTAGACCTAACACTTAACTTGATCATGAAATTTATCCTAATCCTACATGAAAAACTAACCCTTAATTGGAAATCAAACCCTAATCCTAACACTAATCCTTTGTCAACTTAACCCTAAAAATAACTCAAACCATCTGTCCCTAAACCTAATCCTAAAAATAACCCTAACCATAAGCACTAAAACTAAACTGTAACCCTAACCCTCACATTAAACCTAAAATTACTCCTCAACCTAGACCTGACTCTCACCCTAGCCCCAGACCTAGAACGAGCACTAAGCCTATCAATAACTCTAAACTTAGCCGTAGACCTACCTAACCAGGAAATTCTCATTATCCATAGCCCTAGACCAAAAAATAAACCTAGCCCTAACCTGAAACCCAAGCTGAACAATAAAATTGTCACTATTCCTAGCCCTAACACTGCATCTAAACCTAAACCTAAACCTAAACTTAACTCTTGCCCTTAACATAGCCCTAGCAGAAGCACTAACCCAGAAGTCCTTATACTAACCCTAGCCCTAAACCTAAACCTAGTCCAAAATCTAAACTTAAACCTATCCATAGCCCCACACATAAAGCTAACCCTGAACCTGACCCCAACTCTAACACTAACCCTCCCACTAATCTACCCTAACTCTAGCCTGAATCCTATCCCTAACCCTAATGCTAGACCTAGACTTAAACATAGCCCTGACTCTAACACTAATGCTAACCTAAACCTATACTGCAAGTGAAAATATCTAAGAAGTTTCTGGCTGAAGGGATACACACTCGGGGAAGGACTATGAAGCCAGCATTCCAGGATGTTGCCAAAACCATCCCTTGTGGAAATTTGCTGTTTATTCCAATTGGAATTATCTGATGGATGAAAAGTGTACTTGTAAAAGTCATATGGAGGGCAAGAGTGATGAAGATTTATTGACTTTGAAGCAGGGTTGGAAATGGATGGCAAAATGGTTGGAGCTGAGGATCAAAGGAAACAGTAGTGTCAAAACCGCATTTCTTATCTTTCTACTGGTTATTTTGTGGCTTCTAGGAAAATGGGTTGGGATGCACAAATATCTTGGATGTGGCAATTGTGGGTCTTAGGTGGCTGTGGAGTGCCTGGTGGATTACAGTAACTGGGTGGTTAAGGTAGTGGTTAATTAGGGTCTAATTGCCTATAACCTAGTCAATGAAGGAACATCTGAAGGACAACAGGGTGTGAGAGTTTAGGGAAAGTCATCTCAGCCTTTTATCAATAGAGATATGAAGAACTAAGATCAAGAGGACCGTTTTAGAATATAAAGCTTTTGGTACGATACATGAACTTTTCTTGAGGATTTGACCATGAACTTTTGAAAAAGTGGATTGTACTGGGTCTGAAATATTTTAAGTGGTTCCAGGTGTTCAGATTGCTTACCGAGACAGACAAAGACAGCAAAGTTGAAGCACCTTATTAAAGAGCTCCAAAACTAAGAACAGAGGCCATTTGGCTCAAGCAGGCTAACCTGTCTCCTAGCAGCTTGCCCAGGATTTTCATCTCGTTCTTTGTGCCGAATCCACTCATTTTTCAGAAAACTAAGAGATGCTGGTGCTGGCCCCTGGCACTCCTTTTTCACTGAAACCTAATACTACCCCTAACCCTAACCTTATTACTATTGCTAAACCTAACCCTAACCGTAACCCTTATACTCACACTAATTCTAAACCCAACTTTTAAAGGAAATCTACCATCAAACTTAATCCTAAATGAAAATATAACCCTAAACTGAACCCTAATCTTAAAATTCGGTCATAAATCTAACAATTAACTGAAATCTTACACTCATCTTAAACTTAATCCTTAATGTAACCCTAAGCCTAACTCTCATTCTAATCCAAATTCATCACTGAGAACTAAAACCAAACCTAAGCCTTACCAAATACATATCCCTAAACCTATCCCTAAGAATAAATTTATTTATTTATTTTTCAATATTAAGTATTTTTTATTTTAATATTTTTCCTTTATTTATTTTCTTTTTTTATTGAGAAATTAATTTGTTAAACAATCATATAAATTTTAACAAAATATTATAAAAACAACTTTATTTAGTTTTTCATGTGGCCTTATTTATTTCAACACTTATTTGTGTTCATGGCCCTGGAGTTTGAACCCAGGTCCTCCTGCTTCCCAGGCAAGTGCCAAAAACTTTGAGCCACTGCTCAAGGCCCCCTACCCATAAATTTGAACCTAACCCTGACTTCTAGGTAGACAGTACTTGAACACTGTACCTAACCCAATCCTGACCCAAATAGTACCTTTTAACCAAAACCTTAAAGAACTTTAAACTTATCAGTAAATATGAACCTAACCTTAACTCTAAACATAAGCCTAACCTAATCCTAAACTTAACTTTGACCAAAAACTAACATAAATCTGAACCCAAGCCTAAAATGAACATTAACTCTAAAACTTGACAAATCTGTAACAGTAACACCAACTCTGAACCTAACTCAAAACCTCAACATAGGCTAATACTATCAGTGTGCTTAACACTAACCCTGTCCCTTACCATAAACCTAACCTTAAGTTATCTGTAATGGTTACCATACCCCTAATCCTACCCCTAACCAAAAACCTAAAATGATACCTAAATATAATTTTCATGCCAACCATAAATGCAGCAAAAAACACAAACCTAAAAATAACCTGTTCCTAACAATAGCACTAAAGCTTAACTGAACCCTAACCCAAACCCTAACCCTTGGCTAAATCAAACACTAAATCTAAACCTTCCCATAACCCTAACCTTAACACTAACCCTCACCTTAATACTATTCCTAAAAGAACAATGATTTGAACACAAAATTTAAACCTAGCAGGAATCCTAACCATAGCCCCAAATGAAACACTAACCCTAAACCTAACTCTATCCCTAGGCTGACCCCAAAAATTAACCATAACCCTAAACTTATCAGTAGACTAGCCCTGAAACTAACCCTAACCCTAACCCTAGCAGTCACCCTAAACCTAATCCTAACCATCAACCCAGCACTAACCCTAATTCAAACCCTAATTCTAAACCTAGGCCTAACCGTATACATGGTAGTATACCTAACCATAAACCTAGCACTAAACCTAAAACTAACCCTAACCCTAACCCTAGCCCTAGCCTAACTATAAATAAAACACTGGTTCTTAGTTGAACTCTAGCACTCACACTTGCCCTGACCCTGACACCTAATCCTAAACCTATATCTAAACCTAATGCCTGTTACCCTAACCTTAAACCTAACCGTAACCTTCTATACTAACCCTAACCCTAATAATAACCCTAACCCGAAACAATAAACTAAGCCCTAACCCTAAGTCTCACATTAAACCTAACCTTAAATGTACCCCTAACCCTATCCAGAGCCCTAACCCTAAGCCTAACCCTAACACTACACCTAAACCTACACATAATGCTAGCCCTAAAACTGAACCTAGATCTTACCTGAAACATAATCCTATCCCTAGCTGTAGCTCTACTCCTATCTCTAACCCCAAAACTCAGTCTACCACTCAACCTAGCCCTATCCCTAGCAGTAACAATACATCTAACTCTATTTCTAGCTCTAACCCTAAACCTAGTCCTAATGCTAACCCTAAATGTAAACTTTAACCCAGCAATAACTCTAAATCTAACCCTAGCCCTAACCAAAACCTA
Source organism: Aplodontia rufa (assembly GCA_004027875.1). Taxonomy (NCBI): domain Eukaryota; kingdom Metazoa; phylum Chordata; class Mammalia; order Rodentia; family Aplodontiidae; genus Aplodontia; species Aplodontia rufa. Next base: position 30,656 of record PVKS010012165.1, on the reverse strand, counting down.
GTCTAAATCTAACACTAACATATCCATAGCCTTAGACCTAAGCCTAATTCTAAACCTAACTCTCTCCCTAGACATCACCCTTACCCTAACCCTCACCCTAGAACTAATTCCAGCACTATTCACTAATGTAATACTAGCTCTGCACCTTGAACTTGCTCAAACTGTAAACATATCAATATCCCTACCCTAAACCTAAACCTAAACCTAACCATATATGTCTAGACCTACATGTAACCCTAACCCTCACTCTAGCCCTAACACTGGTGCTAGCCCGAGTCTTAACAATAAGAGTAGACCTAAACCAAATCCTTGTCTTAACCCTAAGCATAACCTAAACCCTATAACTAGCCTGAGCTCTAATCCTGAAGTGAAAGCTAACCCCAATTCTAACCCTAAACCTAGCTCTAGGCCTAACACTAACACTAACCCTAGCTCAAGCCCTTGGCCAAGAAATAACAATAACACTAATAACAAATGTAACCCTAGTGCTAAGCTTAACGCTAGACTTAACTTTAACTTGACCACAAAATCTACCCTGAAACTAAATGTAAAACTAACCCCTAACTGGAAAACTAACCCTAATCTTAACATTAATTGTTTGTCAATTTAACCCTAAAAATAACCCTAACCCTCTGTCCCAAACCCTAATCCTAAATATAACCCTAACCATAAGCACTAAACTGTAACCCTAACCCTCACATTAAACCTAAAATTACTCCTCAACCTAGACCTGACCATCACCCTAGCCCCAGACTTAGACCGAGCACTAAGCCTATCCCTTACTCTAAACTTAGCCCCATACCTAACCCTGATATTCTATCTGTAGTCCTAGACCAAAAACTAAACCTAGCCCTAACCTGAAACTAAAGCGGAACCATAAAACTGTCCCTATTCCTAGCCCTAACCCTACATCAAAACCTAAACCTAATCCTAAACTTAACTCTAGCCCTTAACATAGCCCTAGCCCTAGCATTAACACAGAAGTCTTAAAATAATTTTAGCCCCAAACCTAAATCTAGTCCAAAATCTAACCTTAAAACTATCCATAGCCCCATACCTAAAGCTAAACCAGAACCTGAACCAAAGTTTTTTTTTTATTTTTGAACAACCATACAAGTTTTTAACAAAATAATATAAAATGTATATATATTTTGGATATTACAATTACCCCCAGGAGTGCCCATCCCAATTACCATACCTTATCCAGCCCTTCCCCTTCCCACTATATCTCTAAAAAAGTATTAGGTTGTAAATCATTACATCTTATCTGGATTTAACATTGCTAATAGACCAACTTTCTCACTGTCCACAGTCTAGTCCCCACCTCCACAGATGAGTGGAGACAATCGACCCTTAGTTCTCTGGGTTAAGCAGATTTTACTCATCATGATCTCTTCCATAACCATCCATTTACCTTCGAAGGCTGCAATATCATTGTTTCTAATTGCTGTGTAATATTCCATGGTATAAATGTACCACAGTTTTTGGATCCATTCTTCCAGTGAGGGACATCGGGGTTGTTTCCATAGCCTAGCAATAGTAAAATGTGCTGCTATGAACATAGATATTGCTGTGTCACTGTAATGTGCTGATTCTAAGTTCCCTGGAAAGATACCCAGGAATGGAATAGCAGGGTCATATGGTGGACTCATCCCTAGTTTTTTGAGGATTCTCCACACTGCTTTCCAGAGGGGCTGTACCAATCTTCAGCTCCACCAATAGTGTGCCTATCTCTCCACAGTCCCTCCAGGATCTATTATTGTTTATTTTCTTCATCTTTGCCATTCTGCCTGGTGTAAGGTGATACTTAAATTGGTTTTCATTTGCATTTCTCTGATTACTAGTGATTTAGAGCACTTTCTCATATATTCATTGGCTTAATCAATGTCTTCTGTTGAGAAGTCTCTATTTAGTTCTTTGGCCCATTTATTATTGGGCTGTTGGTGTTTTTGTAGTTGATATTTTTGAGGATTTTGTATATTCTGGATATGAGACCCTTGTCTGAGGAATCATAGTCCATGTTTCTCTCCATTTCTGTAGGAAACCTCTTGACTCTTTTGATTGTTTCTTTGGCAGTACAAAACGTTTTTAGCTTTATGGCATCCCATTCACGGATTTTTGACTTTCCTTCCTTCACTTTTGGAGACATGTTGAGAAAGTCTTTGCCTACTCCCAACTGTTGAAGTGTTGGACCTAATTTGTCTTCAGTGAGTTGCAAAGTAGCTGGTTTAATACCTAGCTCCTTGATCCATTTTGATTTGATTCTTGTGCAAGGAGAAAGATATGGGTCTATTTTCAACTTTCTGCAGGTGGATGACCAGTTTGTCCAGCACCATTTGTTGAAGAGGCTGTCACTTCTCCATGTAATATTTTGTCCCCCTTTGTAAAAAATCAGATGTTTAAAGATTTGAGGATTTGTTTCAGGGACTTTTATTCTATTCCATTGGTTTTCTTCCCTGTCTTGATATAAGTACCATGCTGTCTTTGTTAGTAAGGCTCTATAGTATAGTTTTAGATCTGGAATGGCAAAACCGCCTGTTTCATTTTTCTTGCTTAGTAGTGCTTTGGCAATTCTTGGTTTCTTGTTGTTCCAAATGAATTTGGGAATTGCTTTTTCTATGTCTTTAAAGAATGACATTGGTATCTTTATAGGGATAGCATTAAATCTATATAAACCTTTTGGTAGAATGGCCATTTTTATTATATTAATTCTGCCTATCCAAGAGCGTGGGACATCTTTCCATCTTCTTAGGTCATCCTGGATTTTGTTCTTCAATGTTCCATAGTTTTCATTGAAGAGATCTTTGATTTCCCTTGTTAGGTTAATTCCCAAGTATTTTATTTTTTTCGAAGCTATTTTGAAAGGAACTGATTTCCTGACTTCTTCTTCAATCCTGTTGTTATTGGTATATAGGAAAGCTATTGATTTATGCATTTTGATCTTGCATTCTGCCATTTTGCTAAATCTACTTATGATTTTGAGCAGTTTATTGGTGGAGTTTTTTGGATCTTCCAGATACAGGATCATGTCATCACCAAAAAGAGAGTGTTTGACTTCCTCTTTTCCTATTTCTATCCCTTTGATTTTTTTCTCTTGCCTAATTGCTCCAGCTAGGGTCTCAAGAACAATATTGAATAAAAGAGGTGATAGGGGACAGCCTTGTCTTGTTCCCAACTTTAGTGGAAATGCTTTCAGCTTTTCTCCATTTAGTATTTACTAGCTGAGGGTTTAGCATATATAGCCTTGACATAGTTCCGAAATGGTCCTTTGAACCCCATCCTTTCTAGAGTTTTGAACATAAAAGGGTGCTGGATTTTATCAAAGGCCATTTCTGCATCCAATGAGATGATCATATTTTTTTTGTCCTTGATACTGTTTAAGTGGTGAATTACATTGTTTTGCATATGTTGAACCAGCCTGCATTCCTGGGATAAAGCCCACTTGGTCATGATGGATTATTTCCTTAATAAGTTTTTGAATATGGTTTGCTAGTACTTTGTTGAGGATTTTTGCATCCACATTCATAAGGGATATTGGTCTGTAGTTTTCTTTTCTTGATGTGTCCTTGTCATGTTTTGGTATCAGAGTTATGGTTGCTTCATAAAAAGTGGATGGGAGCATTCCCTCCTTTTCAATTTCTTGGAATAACTTAGTAAGGAGAGGTGTTAGTTCCTCCTCAAAAGTGTGGTAAAAATCAGGTGAGAATCTGTCCAGTCCTGGGCTTTTCTTCTTTGGTAGACTTTTAATTGCAGTCTGGATTTCAGTGCCTGTGATTGGGCTATTTAGGACTTCAATATCCTCCTGATTCAATTTGGGGATGTTGTATGTGTCAAGAAATTTATCCATTTCTTCCAAGTTATCAAATTTGGAGGAGTATAGGTTTTCAAAATACGATCTTATAATTTGTTGGATTTCTATGGGGTTGGTGGTGATCGTTCCCTTTTCATTGGAGATTTTATTGATTTGCCTCATTTCTCTCCTTCTTTTGGTTAGATTCGCTAGGGGCCTCTCTATCTTGTTTACTTTTTCAAAGTACAAACTTTTTGTTTCATCAATTCTTTTTATTGTTTTTTTGTTTTCAATTTCATTGATTTTGGCTCTGATCTTAATTATTTCCTTCCTTCTGCTGGGTTTGGGGTTAGCTTGTTCTTCCTTTTGGAGGGCTTTGAGATGAAGTATAAGCTTATTTATTTGGGATCTCTCTTCATTTTTAATGTGGGCACTCAATGCTATGAATTTTCCCCTTAGGAAAGCTTTCATGCTGTCCCAAAGGTTTTGATATGTTGTGTCTTCATTTTCGTTCTCTTCCAAGAATTTGTGGATCACTTCTTTCATGTCTTCTTGGATCCATTCTTCATTTAATAGGGTATTATTCAATCTCCAATAATATGTTTGTTTTCTGTTATGATTATTGCTGTTGATTGCTAGGGTTATAGGGTTGTGTTCTGAAAGGACACATGGGATAATGTCAACTTTCTTATATTTGCTGAGATTATCTTTATGAACCAGAATATGATCTATTTTGGAAAAGAATCCATGTGCTGCAGAGAAGAAGGTGTATTCTGCTAACATAGGATGAAAAATTCTATATATGTCTATGAAGTCCATTTGGTTTATGGAGTTATTCAGGCTGGTGATTTCTTTATTGATTTTTTGTTTTGATGATCTGTCTAATGGTGACAGCGGAGTGTTGAAGTCTCCCAGTATTATTGTGTTATGATCCACAAGAGGTTTGATGTCGTGAAGTAATTTGATCACATAATTGGGTGCACTGTTGTTTGGAGAGTAAATATTAACTATGGTTATTTCTTCCTGTTGAAGGGTTCCTTTTAGTACTAGGTAGTTGCCTTCTTTATCTCTTTTGATTGATTTATGATTGAAATTTAGTTTGTTGGATATAAGTATAGCGACACTGGCTTGTTTTCTTTGGCCATAGGCGTGGTAAATTTTTTATCATCCTTTCACCCTTAGTCTGTTGATGTCTTTGCCTGTTAGGTGAGTTTCTTGTAAGCAGCATATGGTTGGATTTTGTTTTTTGATCCAGTCTGCAAATTTTGTGTCTTTTGAGTGGTGCATTTATATCATTCACATTCAGTGTTAAGATAGAAGTGTGCAGTTGTTTCATAGTAATTTTGTCTTACTTAGCTATTTCCGTGGTTGCCTTGGTTGGTTCTTGGTGAGTGATACCTTCACTGAATTTCTTCCGTTTGTGGATTATGAGAATCAAGTGTTTGTTCTTCTGTCTGGAGTATTTCCTTGAGAATCCTTTGTAATGCAGGTTTTCTGTTGACAAATTCTGCCAGTTTTGTTTTATCATGGAAAGTTTTTATTTCTCCATCAAATTTGAAGCTGAGCTTTGCTGGGTATAGAATTCTAGGCTGCATGTTGTGATCATTATACATTGAAAGATATTATTCCATGACCTTCTTGCTTCCAGTGTCTGGGTTGAAAAGTAACATACAATTCTTATTGGCTTGCCTCTGAATGTGACTTGGCGTTTCTCCCTTGCTGCTTTTAATATAGTTTCTTTGGTGTCTCTGTTGTACATTTTGAATATGATTTTTCTAGGTGAGTTTCTCTTTTGATTAGGACTATTGGGTGTCCTTTAAGCTTCCTGGATGAGCATGTCAGATTCTACATGGGAAAATTTTTCTCTCACGTTCTCTTTGAGAATATTTCTCATACCATCGTTGTGTGTCTCAATTTCTTCCTGTATTCCAATTATTCTCAAATTGTTTCTCTTCATTTTATCCCAGACATTCTTCAAATATTGGTCATGGTCATTCAGTTTTTTTTCTTTTTTCCTTTTTGATGTCTGTGAGCTCTAGCTTGGTCAACCTGTCTTCATTTTTGGAGGTTCTTTCTTCATTGGCAGAGGTTCTATTTTCTACTGAAGTTATTCTATTATTAAATTATTTCATGGTCCCTTTCATGTCATTAACTATAGATTTGAGGTCTGTAACTTCCTTTTTGAGAGAATCTATTACTGTAATAATCGAGTCTTTCAAATCTTGGATTATCTCTGTTATTCCCTTCATTATCTCTTCTTTTAAGTCGATGATCCTTTTTTGTTATCAGCTCATTGATATATTGTTCTAGATTTTCATCCCAGTCCCTGGCCATAGCCCCCCTATCAGGGGAGTTTTGGGACTGTGGTGAACGTCTTCGAGTTTGGTTTCTCATGCTTGAAGAGATTTTTCTCTCTTATTTACCAGGTGATCCTTTTGTGGGAGTGCTACAGGTTCTGTGGTTCTTTTTCCTGTCTTCTGCCTTACAGACTAAGCTGTTGTTTTGGGAGATCAGTCTCAACCCTTATTTGAGATGGGGTTTTGTCAGGAGATTTGATTTGAAAAGACAACCCCTTTTACTCTAAACTGTTACCCTTGCAGAATTCCAACACCTCATGTGCTAGTAGCAAATTAGCAATATGTACAACCAAAGCTTACAATAAACAGTGGTAAATTAGTTATTTAGCATCCACTATAATGGACTATCAAATTTGGCCTATGCAAGTAGTGTAAGTAATAATCAATACTTTTGGTGATACTAGAATATTACTATTACCTATGACAGAATTCAGGAACAAATACGTGTTACTCAGATTCAAAATTACTACAGTAATATTTACACAGTCTTAACATTGGGGGCTGAAAATGAGTTAACTAATTTGGAGTCAGAAGGGGGCTTAATGCCGGTGGAATTAAGAGAGAGGTTTATGTATACCAAGTATGTACAGTGAGAAAGTGGAGGAGTTAAAGAATTTGTTGTAGAAAGAACAAGACAATGCTAAGGGGAAAACATTTGAAGAGAAAAGGATATTGAACAGAAAAAAAATTTACTAACTTTGAAAAAAAGCAGGAAAGAAAGAAATAGAAAAGACGATACAGATCCGAGGGGAAGCTAGGATATCTGTTGCCTAATATAGGAAGGGTAAAAGGGTTATTGGCAAGATTTGGGTTATTGCTAAAATTTAAGGGAAGAAGTGTTCCCTGAGAATTATGCTTTTCAGGCATAAAATATTTCAATTACTTTATGCACTGACCAAAGTGCTTCTTCTCAGGAATGAGAACAGGGCTAGGATGGATGGGTAAGAGTGAGTCAGAGATATGCTAAATAGGAAAAAAAGGAAAAAAAGAAAGAAACCTTAGAAACAGGCTACCAAACTAAGAACTACTATTGTTAAGTTTCCCTCTAACAGGAGAGAGAAAAAAGAAACGAAAAGGGAAAAAAATTAAAAATTAAAAAAAGGGGGTGAAGAGTAGGGGTTAACTCCTCTTCGATGTTAGCATAAGAGAGAAGTAAAAACCGCTAGAGTTTTTATATTATGGAGAGCCAGTAAACTCCATCAGATATCGCCTTGATACACACCTAGAAAATGAAGTCGAAAAAAAGGGGGGGGGAATACTTAATAGGAAAACCCTGGATGTATCGATATTATGAGTGTCTCTGGTCCTTTCAGGGAATGGATATTCTGTTTCTGGCTGGATATGACCAGTTTTAACTTTTCTGAAGCTGGGTTCAAGGGATCTGAAAGTCAGAAAATATGTTATGAGAGCTCCATCTGCTGGTAGTTTTCTAAAATGACTTTTGTGATCCCAGAGGTGGGGGTCAGCTGTTCCCTGCTGTGAAAGACCTTCTGTCTATGGTGGGAGGACAGAGCCTTGAACCGCATTACTCCTCATCCCCAGATCCTTTATGAGAGAAGGATTCAGGCCTCGGACCCCACTTTCTTTTGAGTCAGTCTGTGATCAGCTGCTGGTTCCAGGCAGTTTTATGAGCTTTTTTGCAGACCTAGGGAGGTGGGTCCATGACAGGGAGTGTGGTTTTAAAGATGGATGCTTCCCTGCCCTCGCTGCTCCCACACCTTCTTGAGGGCTTCAGCCAAGCCTTCTGGTCCCGTTACCACCTTTGATCTCTGCTGCTTCCAGACGGAGTATTTAGAGCTTGCTTTGCAATCCCAAAGAGGTCTTGCCCTGATCGGGCCGGCTGGGAGTGTGGTCACTAGCAATGGGATAAAGTACGGATGCTTGCTCGGCTCTCACGCCCTTGCAGATCCCACACCGCCTCTTTCACGCAAACCGCTGCTCTGTGCTTGTATGAAAGCTATTTCCAGTCGCTGATCCTGCCGCCAGACCGAGCACAGGTCTGGGAGGGGTCCTTACCAGAGCACTGATTTTAAAGCTGTGCGGGTTTTTCTTTGCAGAAGTGGCTCAGGTGGGCGGGAGTGTAGGTGGGAGAGTGCAAATGCTGGCCGGCGGGCCAGCCACCGCTGCTGCGGCAGCGCGGAACAAAGAGTCCCTGGGCGCTCCTAAGTCTCTATTCCCCAGAACCACTGGTAAGATTAGGACTGGTGATTCACAATGCTAATCCCCCAAACGCACCTCAAAATACTGGTGAGAAGCCGGAAATATCCTGATCAGTTGCGGGATTGCAGGGGAAGACTTTTGTCTTCAGGTAGCCATCTTGAAGTCTGACCCAAACTTTAACACTAACCCTAGCACTAGACCTAACCGAACCCTAGCCTGAATCCTAACCCAAACCTAATGCTAGACCTAGTCCTAACCATAGCCCTAGCCCTAACACTAACACTAACCTAAACCTATACGGCAAGTGAAAATATCCATGAAGTTTTTGTCTGAAGGGGTCCACACTCAGGGAAGTACTGTGAAAGCCAGCATTCCAGGATATTGTCAAAACCATCCCTTGTGGAAATTTGCTATTCATTCCAATTGGAAATATCTGATGGATGAAAAGTGTACTTGTAAACATCCAATGGAGGGCAGGAGTGATGAAGCTTTACTGACTTTGAAGCAGGGTTGGAAATGGATGGCAAAATGGTTGGAACTGAGTATCAAAGGAAACAGTAGGGTAAAAACTGCTTTTTCTTATCTTTGTGGAGATTCGATTGTGGTTTCTAGGCCCATGGGTTGTGATGCACTAATATCTTGGAATTGGCAATTTTTGGACTTAGGATGGCTGTGGAGTGCCTGATCGGTTTCAATAAATGGGTGGGTTAGGGTGGGTGGTTAATTAGGGTATAATTGCCTATAACCTAATCAATTAAAGAACATCTGAAGGAAAACAGGGAGCTAGAGATTTGGGAAAGCCATCCCAGCTTTATATAAATATAGATAGAAAGAAGGAATATCAATAGGATTCTTTTAGAATATAAACCTTTTTCTACAATACATGAAGCTTTTCTTCTGGATTTGACCATGAATTTTGAAAAAGTGGATTTTACTGGCTCTGAAATATTTTAAGTAGTTCCAGGCATTCTCAATGTGTACTGAGGCAGACAATGACAGCAAAGTTGAAGCACCTGTATTAGAGACCTCCACAATTAAGAACAGATGCTATTTTTCTCAAGCAGGCTAACCTGTCTCCCAGCAGGTTGCCCCGGATTTTCATCTCATTCTTTGTGCTGAATTTGCTCTTCTTTTGGGAAAACTAAGAGATGCTGGGGCTGTCCCCTGGAACTCAATTTTCACTGAAACCTAACACTACCTCTTCCCCTAACCATATACCTATTACTAAACCTAAACCTAACCCTAACCCTCACTCTCATACTATCGCTAAAACCAACATTTAAAGGATATCTACCATCAAACTTAATCCTAAATGAAAAATATAACCCTAAACCAAAACCTAATTTTAAAATGATTTCATAAACCTAACAATTCACTGAAAGCCTTACACTCACCTGAAAGCTCATCCTTATAGTAACCCTAAACATAACCCTCAATCTAACTGAAACTCATTACTGAGAACTAAAACTAACCTTAACTCTTACCAAATACCTACCCTTAAACTTATCCCTAACCATAAATTTAAACCTAATCCTGACTTCTGGCTAGAACCCTATAACTAACCTTATCCTGATCTCAAAATGTAACTTTTAACCAAAACCTAAAAGGAGATTTAAACCTACAGAAACATAAACCTAACCTTAATTCTAAACATAGGCCTGACCCTAAATTTAATTTTCACCAAAAACTAAGATAAACCCGAACCCTAAGCCTAAGCAAACCTTACCCTTAATTCTTACCAAATCTGTAACAGTAACACTAACTCTGAACCTAACTCAAAACCTGAACATAGGCTAATTCTAACATTGTGCCTAACACTAAACCTATATATTAATATAATCATAACCTTAAGTTCCTTCTAAAAATTATCATATCCCTAATCCTACCCCTATCTTCAAACCTGAAACAAAACCTAAACATGTTTTTAATGACAACCATAAATGTAGCAAAAACCCAAGCCTAACACTAGCCCTATTCCTATAAAAAATCCCTGAAATTTAATTGAACTCTAACCCAAACCCTAACCCTGGGCTAAATCTAACATTAAATCTAAACCTTCCCCTAACCCTAACCTTAACACTAACCTTCACCATAATACTATTTTAAAAGAACAATGACTTTAACACAAAATTTAAACATAGCAGGAAACTTAACCATAGCCTTAAATTAAGCACTAAACTTAACCTAACTCTGAATCTAGTCTGACCCCTACAGTAACCCTAACCCTAAACTTAACAATAGACTTAGCCCTGAAACTAAGCCTAACACTAATCTAGCAGTCACCTAAACCTAAGCCCAACCATCAACCTAGTAATAACCCTAATTTAAACCCTAATTATAATCCTAGGTCTAATCATAAAGTAAGTAGTAAACTGAACCCTAAACCAAGCACAAACCCAAGTACTAACAATAATCCTAACCCTAGCCCTAGCAGTCACCCTAACCTAACCCTAACCACCAACCTAGCACTAACCCTAGTTCAAACCCTAATTCTAACCCTAGGCCTAAGCCTAAAGGTAGTAGTAAACTTAACCCTAAACCTAGCGCAAACCCAAACACTAAACCTAACCCTAACCTTAATCCTAGCCCTAGACCTACCATAACTGAAACACTAGTTCTTAGCTTAACTGTAGCCCTAACACCCTGAACCTGACACCTAATCCTAAACCTAAATCTAAACCTAAACCCGGTTACCCTAAACTTAACCCTAACCATATCCTTCTATACCTAGACCTAACCATAATAATTACCCTAACCCGAAACATTGAACTAAACACTAACCCTAAACCTCACATTAAACCTAACCTTAACCATACTTCTAGCCCTAGCCCGAGCCCTAACCCCATGCCTAACCCTACCCTAACACTTGCCCTAAAACTGAACCTAGACCTTGTCTGAAACATAACCCTATACCTAGTTGTAGCTCTACCCCTAACACTAACCCTAAAACTCACCCTACCCCTAAAACTAACCCTAGCCCTAACACTAGAACTAACTCTAACCCTAGCTCTAACCCTAAAAATAGCCCTAATGCTAACCCTAAACATATACTTAAACCTACCCTAACCCTAACCTATCCCTAACAATCAATTTAAACCTAACCCTGACTTCTAGCTAGAAAGTACTTGAACCCTATACCTAACCCAATCCTGAACCCAACTGTAACAATTAAGTGACACCTCAAAAGAGCTTTAAACCTATCAGTAAACATAAACCTAATCTTAACCCTAAACAGAAGCCTAACCTAATCCTAAACTTAACTTTGACCAAAACTAACATAAACCAGAACACTAAGCCTAAAACGAACCTTAAACCTAATCCTTACAAAATCTGTAACAGTAATACCAACTCTGAACCTAAATCAAAACCTGAACATAAGCTAATACTAACAGTGTGCCGAACACTAACCCTATCCCTTACCATAAACCCAAACTTAAGTTAACTCTCACAATTACCATTCCCATAATCCTACCCCTAAACTGAAACCAAAAATGATTCCTAAACATATTTTAATGACAACCATAAACTTAGCAAAAAACCCAAGCATAACAATAAACCTATTCCTAAAAATAGCCCTGAAGCTTAACTGAAACCTAACAGAAACCCTGGCCATGGGCTAAATCTATCATTAAATCTAATCCTTCCCCTAACCCTAACCTTAACACTAACCATAACTCTAAATGAAACACTAAACCTAAACCTATCTCTAACCCTTGCATGACCCCTAACACTAACCTTAACCCTAAACTTAACAGTAGATCTAGCCCTGAAACTAACCCTTACCCTAGCATTCACCTTAAACCTAAGCCTAAACATCAATCTAGCACTAACCCTAATTCAAACCCAAATTCTAACCCTAGGCCTAAGCCTAAATGTAGTAGTAAACCAAAACCTAAAAATAGTGCAAACCTAAACACTAACCCTAACCCTAACCCTAGCCCTAGCCCTACCATAACTCAAACACTAGTTCTTAGCTTAACTCTAGCCCTAACACTTACCCTGAACCTGACAACTTATCTAAACATAAATCTAAACCTAACCCCTGTTACTGTAATCTTAACCCTAGCCCTAAACTCCTATGTCTAACCCTAAATCAAACAATAACCCTAACCCGAAACACTAAACTAAACCCTAAACCTAACATTAAACCTAACCTTAGCCATACCCCTAGCTCTAGCCTGAGCCTTAACCCTATGCCTAAACCTAACCCTACACCTAAAACTAGCCCTAAAATTGAAGCTAGACCTTACCTGAAATCCTAACCTGAAACATAACCATATCCTTAGTCTTAGCTCTACCCCTATCCCTAACACTAAACCTCACCCTACCCCTAAACCCAGCCCTAGTCCTAGCCATAATACTACATCTAACCCTAAACCTAGCTCTAACCTTAAACTTAGCCCTCAGGCTAACACTAAACATATACTTAAACCTAGCCCTATCCCTAATCCTCAACCTAAGCCTAAAACTAACACTAACCTTATCCATAACCTAAACCTAGTCACAAATCTAAACCTTACCATTTCCATACTCTTAGACCTAAGCCTAACTCTAAACCTAACTATATCAATGGCCCTCGCCCCAACCCTAAATGAACCATAGAACTAAATCCTGTAATGCTATCTCTGAACCTAGAACTTACCCAAATCATACACATATCAATATCCCTACCCTAAACCTAAACCTAAGCCTAACCATATATCCCTAACCTTAGGTGTAACCCTAATCCTCACTCTAACCCTAAACTGGTGCTAGCCCTAGCCTTAACCCTAAGACCAGACCTCAAACAAAACCTGGATCTAACCCTAAGCATAACCCTAACAATATAACTAGCCCGAGCTCTAAACATGAACTGAAACATAACACAAACTCTAACCCTAACCCTATCCATAGCCCTAGCCCTAGGCCTAACAGTAACACTAACCCCAGCTCTAGCCCTTGGCCAAGTAATAACACTAACCCTAAAACTAAATCTTACCATAGTCCTAAGCTTAACGCTAGACTTAACGTTAACTTGATCATAAAATCTAACCTGAACCTAAATGTAAAACTAATCCCTAAGTGGAAAGCTGACCCTAATCCTAACACTAATGCTCTGTCAACTTAACCCTAAAAGTAACCCTACCACTCTGTCCCTAACCCTAATAATAACCCTAAGATTAAACACTAAAACTAAACTCTAAGCCTAACCCTCACACTGAAATGGAAAATTACCCCTAAACCTAGCACTGACCCTCACCCTAGCCCCAGTCCTATACCGAGCCCTAACCCTATCACTAACTCTAAACTTAGCCCTAGACCTAACCTGGAACCTATCCCTGAACCCAGCCTTAGACCAAAAACTAAGCCTAGCCCTAACCTGAAACCTATGCTGAACCATAAAATTGTCCCTATTCCTAGTCCTAACCCTATATCTAAACCTAAACCTGAACCTAATCTAGCCTTTACATACCCCTAGCACTAGCACTAACCCAGAAGTCCTTCTGTTAAAGCTAGACCTAAACCAAACCTGACTCAAAATCTAAGCTTAAAACTATCCACAGCCCCACACCTAAAGCTAAACCTGAACCTGACCCGAACTCTAACATTAACCTTAGCCCAAATACTAACCCTAACACTAATGCTAAACATAGTCCTAACCTTGGCCTAACACTAACTCTAACCTAAACCTATACTGCAAGTGGAAATATAGAAGAAGTTTCTGTCTGAAGGGGTCCACACTCAGGGAAGGACTGTGAAAGCCAGCATTAAGGGATATTCCAAAAGCCTCCCTTGCTGAAATTTGCTATTTATTCCAATAGGAAATATCTGATGGATGAAAAGTGTACTTGTAAAATCATATGGAGGGAAGGAGTGATGAATAATTACTGACTTTGCAGCAGGGCTGGAAATGGATAGCAAAAAGTTTGGAACTTAGGATCAAAGGAAACAGTAGTGTAAAAGTTGCCTTTCTTATCTTTGTAGAGGTCAGATTGTGGCTTATAGGCCAATGGGTTGGGTTGTACAAATTTTGTGATATTGGCAATTATGGGACTTACGATGGCTATGGAGTGCCTGGTGGGTTACAGTAACTGGGTGGTTAGGGTGGTTGGTTAATTAGGGTCTAATTGCCTATAACCTAGTCAATGAAGGAACATCTGAAGGACAACAGGGAGTTAGAGATTGGGGAAAGTCATCTCAGCTTTTTATGAATACAGATTCAAAGAACTAAGATCAATAGGATCCTATTAGAATATAAACTTTTTTACAATACATGAAGATTTTCATGTGGATTTGACCGTGAACTTTTGAAAAAGTGGATCATACTGGCTCTCAAATATTTTAAATTGTTCCCGGTGTTCGGATCGGTTACTTAGGCAGACAATGACAGCAAAATTGAAGCACTTGCATTAAAGAGCCCCACAGTTAAGAACAGAGTCCATTTGGCTCGAGCAGGCTAACCTGTGTCCTAGCAGCTTGCCCCGGATTTTCACCTAGTTCGTTGTACCAAATCCACTCATCTTTTGGGAAACTAAGAGATGCTGAGGCTGTTCCCTGGCACTCATTTTTCACTGAAACCTAATACTACCCATACCCCTAACCTTATAACTATCACTAAATCTAAACCTAACCCTTACCCTCACTCACACTACCTCTAAAACCAACTTATAAAGGAAACCTACCATCACACTTAATCCTAAATAAAAATCTAACCATAAACAGAATCCTAATTTTAAAATTAGTCCATAAAGCTAACAATTAACTGAAATCCTTACACTCACCAGAAACTTAATCCTTAATGTAACCCTAAACCTAACTCTTCATCTAATCCAACTCATCACTGAGAACTGAAACTAACCCTAAACCTTATCAAATACCTCCCCCTAAACTTATCCCTAACCATAAATTGAAACCTAACTCTGACTTCTAGCTAGAAAGTACTTGAACCCTATACCTAACCCGATCCTTAACCCAAAAGTTAATTTTTAACTGAAACCTAAAAAGAGCTTTAAACCTATCAATATAGATGAACCTAACCTTAACTTAAACATAAGCCTGATCTAATCCTGAACCTAACTTTGAACAAAAATTAACATAAACTGGAAACCTAAGCCTAAAACGAACTTTCACCCTAAACCTTACCAAATGTGTAACAGTAACACCAACTCTAAATCTACCTCGAAAACTGGATATAGGATAACACTAACAGTATGCCAACACTAACCCTATCCCTTACCTTAAACCTAACCTTAAGTTAGCTCTAACAATTATTGTACCCCTAATCCTACCCTTAACCTGAAACATAAAACAATACCTAAATATGTTTTTAAGGCCAACCATAAACATAGCCAAAAACAAAAGCCTTACAGTAACCCTATACCTAGAAATACCCCTGAAGCTTAACTGAATCCTAACAGGAACCCTAACCCTGGTCTAAATCTAACACTAAATCTAAACCTTCCCCTAACCCTAACCTTAACACTAAACTTCACCTTAATACTATTCCTAAAAGAACAATGACTTTAAGACAAAATTAAAACCTAGCAAGGAATCCTAACCATAGCCCTAAATGAAACACTAACCCTAAACCTAACTCTAACCCTAGCCCAACCGCTAACACTAACCCTAACTCTAAACTTAACAGTAGACCTATCCCTGAAACTAACCCTAACCCTAACCTTAAACCTAAGCCTAACCATCAATCTTTCACTAACCCTAATTGAAACCCTAATTCTAACCCTATGCCTAAGATAAAGGTAGTAGCAAACCAAAAACTAATCCTAGCCCTAACCCTGACACTATCCCTAACCCTAACCCTAACCCTAGCCCTAACCATAACTCAAACACTAATTCCTAGCCTAACTCTAGCCCTAACACTTACAATGACCCTGACACATAATCCTAAAAATAAATCTAAAAGTAAACCCTGGTACCCTAACCTTAACCCTAACCCTAACCTTCTATACCTAGCCCTAACCCTAACAATAACCCTAACTCAAAACCCTAAACTAAACCTTAACTGTAACCCTCATATTAAACCTAACCTTAACAGTACCCCTACCCCTAGCCTGAGCCCTAACCCTATGCATAACTCTACCCCTACACCTAACCCTAGCCTTAAAACTGAACCTAGACATTACCTGAAACATAACCCTATCTGTAGTTGTAGTTCTACCCAAACTCTAATTCTCAATCTCACCCCAGCTCTAAACATAGCCATAACACTAGCCCTAACATTGCATCTAACCCTAACCCTAGCTCTAATCCTAAACCTAGTCCTAAGGCTAACCCCAAACATATACTTAAAACTAGCCCTAATCCTAACACTAACCAAGCCATAGCAATAGCCCTAACACTAACCCTAGTCCTAAACTAAACCTAGTCCTATAACTAAACCTAAATGTATCTGTATCCTTAGACCTATGCATAACTATAAACCTAACTCTAACCCTAGCCCTTGCCCCAACTCTAACCCTAACCGTTCAACTAAATCCAGTCCTAGCCATAATACTAGCTCGGAACCTAGAACTTGCCCAAATCACAAACATATAATATTCCTATGCTAAAGCTAAACCTAAAATTAACCATATATCCCTAGCACTAAGTGTAACAGTAGCTCTGGTGCTAGCCCTAGCCTTAACACTAAGACTAGCCCTAAACCAAAACCTGGTCCTAAACCTAAGCATAACTCTAACCTTACAACTAGCGAGAGCTTCAATCCTGGTCCGAAAACTAACCTTAATTCTAACCCTAAACCTAGCCATAGCCCTAGCCCTAGCCCTAACATTAAAACTAAACCTAGCTCTAGCCCTTGGCCAAGAAATAACTCTAACCCTAACACTAAATCTAATCCTAGTCCTAAGCTTAAGGCTAGAGCTAACCCTTAACTTGACTATGAAATCTATCCTGAACCTAAATGTAAAACTAACTCCTAACTGGAAACCTAACATTACTGCTAAATGTCAACTTAACCCTAAAAATATCCCTAACCCTCTGTGCCTATCCCTAATCCTAAAAATAACTCTAACCTTAAACACTAAAACTAAACTCTAACCCTAACCCTCATATTAAACCTAAATTTACCCCTAAACCTAGCCCTAATCCTCACCCCAGCCCCAGCCCTAGACTGAACCCTAACCTTATTTCTAACTGTAAATTATCCCTAACCCTAGCCCTAGGCCAAAAACTAAACCTAGCCCTATCCTGAAACCGAAGCTGAACCATAAAACTGTCCCTATTCCTAGACATAACCCTATATCTAAAACTATACCTAAACCTAAAACTAACTCTAGCCCTTAACATAGCCCTAACTCGAGCACTATCCTAGAACTCCTTATAGTAACCTGAGCCCTAAACATAAACCTAGTCCAAAATCTAACCTTAAAGCTATCCATAGCTCCACACCTAAAACTAACCTGAACTTCACCCTAAATCTAACACTAACTCTACCACTAGACCTACCATAAACATGGCCCAATTCCTAACTCTAACCCTAATGCTAGACCAAGCCCTAACTGGACTCCCAACCCTAACCCTAACCATAACCTAAACCTATATGATAAATAAAAATATCTAAGAAGATTCTATCTGAAGGGGTCCACACTCGGGGAAGGACTGTGAATGCCAGCATTCCAGGAATTTCTCAAAACCGTCCCTTGTGGAAATTTGATTTTATTCCAATAGGAAATATCTGATGGATGAAAAGTGTACTTGTAATAGTAATACAGAGGGCAGGAGAGATAAAGCTGTACTGACATTGAAGCAGGTTTGGTAATGGATGGCAAAATGTTTGGAACTGAAATCAAAGAAAACACTGGTGTAAATACTGCCTTTCTTATCTTTGTAGAGGTTAGATTATGGCTCCTAGGCCCATGGATTTTGATGCACAAATTTCTTGGAATTGGCAATTGTGGGTCTTAGGATGGCTGTGGAATGCCTGATGGGTTACAGTAATTGGGTGGGTTAGGGTGGGTGGTTAATTTGGGTTTAATTGGCTGTAACATAGTCAATTAAATAACATCTGAAGGAAAACAGGTAGTTAGAGAGTTGGGAAAGTTATCTCAGCATTTTATCAGTACAGAGAGAAAGAACAAAGATCAATAGGATCCTTTTAGAATATAAAGCTTTTGTACAATACATGAAGCTTTTCTTGTGGATTTGACTGTGAACATTAGATAAAGTGGATTGTACTGGCTATGAAATATTTTATGTGCTTCCAGGTGTTCAGAATGGTTAGTGAGGCAGAAAATGATAGCAAAGTTGAAGCACCTGTATTAAAGTGTTCCACAAATAAGAACAGAGGCCATTTTGCTCAAGCAGACTAACCTGTCTCCTAGCAGCTTGCCCCGGATAATACCTCGTTCTGTTTGAAGAATCCATTCATCTTTTGGGAAAACTAAAAGATGCTGGGGGTGGGGCTGACTCTCATTTTTCACTGAAATCCAACACTACTCCTACCCCTAGCCTTATAACTATCATTAAATCTAACCCTAACCCTAACCCTCACTCTCACACTATCTCTAAACCCAACTTTTAAAGGAAACCTACTACCAAACTTAATACTAAATGAAAATCTAATCCTAAACTGAACCCTAAATTTAAAATTAGACTATAAAGCTAACAATTAACTGAAAGCCTTACACACACCTTAAACCTAATCCTTAATATAACCCTAAACCTAACCCTCCATCTAATCCAAACTCATCACTGAGAACTAAAACTAACCCTAAGCTTTTCCAAATACCTACCCCTAAACCTGTCCCTAACCATAAATTTGAATCTAACTCTGATTCTAGCTACAAAGTACTTGAACCCTATACCTGACAGGATCCTGATCCCAAACCATAACTTTTAACAGAAACCTAAAAAGAGCTTTAAATGTATCAGCAAACATAAACCTAACCTTAACCCTAAATAGAAGCCTAACCTAATCCTAATCTTAACTTTGACCAAAAACTAACATAAACCCAAACCCTAAGCCTAAAACAAAACTTCACCCTAATCCTTACTAAATGTGTAACAATAACAACAACTCTGAACCTAACTGGTACCCTGAACATAAGCTAATACTAACAGTGTGCCTGACACTATCCCTATCCCTTACCTTAAATATAACCTTAAGTTAGCTCTAACAATTACCTTACACCTAATCCTACCCATAACCTGAAACCTGAAATGATACCTAAACATATTTTTCATGCCAACCATAAGCGTTGTAAAAAACCCAAGCCTCAAACTAACCCTATTCCTAACATGAGCCCTGAAGCTCTACTGAATCCTAGCCCAAACCCTAACCCTGGGCTAAATCTAACACGAAATCTAAACCTTCCCTAACCCTAACCTGACCACTAACCTTCATGGTAATAATATTCCTAAAAGAACATTGACTTTAGTGGGAAAGTTAAATTTAGTAGGTAACCTAAACATAACCCTACATGAAACATTAACCCTAAACCTAACTCTAATCATATCCCAATCCCTAACACGAACCCTAACCCTAAACTTAACAGTACTCCTAGACCTAAAACTAAGCCTAATGCTAACCTTAGCAGTCACCCTAATTCTAAGCCTAACCATCAACCTAGCACTAACCTTAATTCAAACCCTACTTCTAACCCAAGGCCTAAGCCTAAATGTAGTATTAAACCAAACCCTAAACCTAGCACTAACCCTCACAGTACCCTAACCCTAACCCTAGCCTTGCCCTAACCATAACTGAAACACTAGTTTTTAGCTTAATGCAAGCCCTAATACTTACCCTGACATGCAATAATAAACCTAAATCTAAAAGTAAACCCTGTTACCCTAACCCTCAACTTCTATACCTAATCCTCACTCTAAAATTAACCCTAACATGAAACACTAAACTAAACCCCAACCCTAACACTCACATTAAACCTAACCTTAACCATACCCCTAGCCCTAATCCTATGCCTAACCCTATCCCTAACCATAATCCTGCACCTAACCCTAGCCCTAAAACTGAAACTACACCTAACCTGAAACCTAACCTGAAACATAACCCTATCCCTACTCATAGCTCTACCCCTAAACCTAAACCTAACCCTCAACCTACCCCTAGCCCTAACACTACATCTAACACTAACCCTAGCTCTAACCCTAAAACTAGTCCTAATGCTAACATTAATCATATACTTAAACCTGGCCCTAACACTAACCCTAGCTCTAACCTAAACTTAGTCCTAAATCTAAACCTAACCATATGCATAGTCTTAGACTTAAGCTTAATTCTAAACTTAACTCTATCCCTAGCCATCACCCCAAAATTAAATCATAAACCTAATAATTAACTGAAACCCTTACAGTCACCTAAAATCTAATCCTTATGTAACCCTAAACCTAACCCTCAATCCAATCCAAACTCATCAATGAGAATTAAAACTAACCCTAAGCGATACAAACCTGTAACAGTAACCCTAACTCATAAGCTCACTCAGAACCTGAACATAGGCTAATATTAACAGTGGGCCTAACACTAACTGTATACCTTACCATAAATCTAACCTTCAGTTAGCTCTAACAATTATCTTACACCTATTCCTATCCCTAACCTAAACATATTTTTAATGAGGACCATAAACGTAGCAACAACCCCAAGCCTAACACTAACCCTATTCCTCACAATAGCCCTGAAGCTTAACTGAAACTTAACACAAACCCTAACCCTGGACTAAATCTAACATCCCTAGGATACTTGGAGGTGTAAGGAGGGGGATGGGGAGGGGGGAGAGTTATGAAGAACTCATAGGAGACTGGAAAGTGGGAATAGGGGGGAACCATCCTTGAAGCCGATGTCATTCCTCCACGAGATATCCATTTAACGCATGAGTTCTTCTGGGGGAAAATGCAACAGGTGAAACCCAAGATGGTCATCCATGTTTTGGCATTACCCCTGGAAACAAAGTACATATACATTTGTTTCTGTTGGTTTGATAATTTTTCCTCCCTCAATTGTATCTCTGTATACTTCAAAAAAAAAAAAAACAAACAAACTAAATGTTCCCCTAACCCTAAGCTTTACAATAACCTTAAAATTAATACTATTCCTAAAAGAACAATGAACCAACACAAAATTTAAACCTAGCAAGAATCCTAAGCATAAGTCTAATGAAGCACTAACCCTAAACTTAACCCTATCCCTAGCCTGATCCCTAACACTAACCCTAAACCTAAACTTAAGAGTAAATCTAGCTGTGTAACTAATGCTAAACCTAAACCTAGCAGTCACCCAACCATAAACCTAGCACTAACCCAAGCCCTAGTTCTAACACTAGGCCTAAACCTAAACATAGTACTTAAGCTAACAATAAACCTAGCACTATCCTTAAACTAACCCTAACCCTAGATCTAGCCCTACCCATAACTCAAACACTAATTCTTTGCTTAACTATAGCCTTAAAACTTACCCTGATCCTGACACCTAATCCTAAAATTAAAACTAAATTTAACACCTGTTACACTAAAATTAACCCTAACCCTTACCTTCTATACCTAACCTTAACCCTTATAATAATCCTAACAGGAAACCATAAAATAAACCCTAACCCAACCCTCCCATTAAAACTAACCTTAACCATAAACCTAGCCCTAGCCCGAGCCCTAACCCTTACCTATCCCTTCACCTAATCATGGACCTAAAATTGAACCTAGACCTTACCGGAAATTTAAAGTGAAATATAACCCTATTGCTAGTCATATCTCTACCCCTATATATAACCCTAAACCTAAACCTCATCCAGCCCCTAAACCTATCACTATCCCTAGCTCTATCCCTAACATTACATCTACACCCTAACCCTAGCTCTAACCCTAAACATAGTCCTAATGCTAACCCTAAACATATGCTTAAACCTAGCCCTAACCCTAAACATCAACCTAATCCTAACTCTAACACTATCCCTCGACCTAGCAATACCCCTAACACTAAAACTAGCCCTAAGCTAAATCTAGTCCTAAACCTAAACCGAACTATATCCATAGCCTTAGAGCTAAGCCTAACTTTACACCTAACTGTATCCCTACCCTCGCCCCAATGCTAACCCTAACCCTAGCCCCAAATGTAGCCCTAGCCATAACTGTAACGCTAGCTCTGAACCTAGACCTAGCCCTAACCCTAAACATGTCAATATCCCTACCCTAAAGGTAAAACTAAACCTAACCATGTCCTTAGCCAAAGGCCTAACCCTAATCCTAACTCTACCCTAAATATGGTACTATCCCTAGGCCTAACCCTAAGATTAACTGTATGGAAACCTGGTCCTAACCCTAAAACTAACCTTAAACCTATGCCTAGTCTGAGCTCTAACCCAGAACTAAAACCTAACCCTAACTCTAAACCTAACCCTAGCCATACCCCTAGGCTTAGACCTAATACTAAAACCAACAATAGCTTTACCCCTAGCCCAAGCACTAACACTAACCTTAACACTAAATCTAACCCTAGTCCTAAGTTTAATGCTAGACCTAACCCTTAACTTGACCATGAAACCTGAGCCTGAACTTAAGCATAAAACCAACACCTCACTGGAAACCTGATACTAACCCTAATATTAATCCTCTAACTGTAAATGTAACCCTTAAAATAAAGCTAACCCTCTGTCCCTAACACTAATCCTAAAAATAATACTAAGCTTAAACACTAAAACTAAACTCTAACTTTAACACTCACATTAACCATAAAATTACCAGTAAATCTAGCCCGAAGCCCCACTCTAACCCCAGCCCTAGACTGAGCCCTAACCCTATTCCTAACTGTATAGTTAGCTCTAGACCTAACCTAGAAATTATCCCTAAGCCTATCCCTAGACCAAATTTAAACCTAGCCCTAACCTGAAACCTAAGCTGAACAATAAAACTGCCCCTATTCCTAGCCCTAACCCTATATCTAAACTTAAACCTAAACCTAACCCTATCCCTAAATAGCCCTAGCCCTAGCACTAACACAGAAGCCCTTAAACTAAATCTAGCCCTAAACCTAGTCCAACACCTAAAGTTAAATATATCAATAGACCTACACCTCAACTTAAACATGAACCTCACCCTAAGTGTAACATAAACCCTAGCACTAGACTTACCCGAAACCTAGTCCAAATCCTAACACTACCCCTAATCCTAGGCATTCCCTTAAACTTATCCTTAACCCTAAAGCTAACCGAAAATTTCATTGCACATGAAAATATCAAACAAATTTCTGTCTGAAGGGGTCCACACTCGGGGAAGGACTGTGAAAGCCAGCATTCCAGGATATTGCCAAAACCATCCCTTGTGGAAAATTGCTATTTATTTCAATTGGAAATATATGTTACTGATGGATGAAAACGGAACTTGTAAAAGTCTTATGTAGGGCAGGAGGGATTAATCTTTACTGATTTTGAAGCAGGGTTGGCAATGGATGACAAAATGTTTGAAATGAGGATCAAAGGAAACTGTATGTGTAAAAACTGCCTTTCTTATCTTTGTAGAGGTTAGATTGTGGTATCTATGCCCATGGGTTGGGGTGCATAAATATCTTAGAATTGGCAGTTGTGGTACTTAGGATGGCTGTGGAGTACCTTGTGGGTTACAGTAACTGGGTGAGTTAGGGTGGGTGGTTAATTAGGGTATAATTGCGTATAACCACCTCAATTAAGGAACCTCTGAAAGAAAACTGGGAGTTAAGAGATTTGGGAAAGTAATCTCAGCTTTTTATCAATACAGATAGAAAGAACTCAGATCAATATTATCCTTTTAGTATATAAACCACTTTTTTCAATATATGAAACACTTCATGTGGATTTAAACGTGAACTTTTCATAAAGCGGATCAATAACTGTCTCTGAAATATTTTAAGTGGTTCCAGGTGTTTGGATTTGTTACTGAGGCAGACAAAGAATGTAAAGTTGATGCACCTGCATTAAAGAGCTCCACAATTAGGAACAGAGGCCATTTGGCTCAAGCAGTCTAAAGAGTCTCTTAGCAGCTTGCCCCAGATTTTCACCTCTTTCTTTGTGCATAATCCACTTATCTTTCAGCATACTTAAGAGATGCTTTGGCTGGCCCCTGGCACTCATTTTTCACTGAAACCTAACACTGTTCCTATACCTAACCTTATATGTACCACTAAACCTGACCCTAACCCTAAACCTCACTGTCACAGTGTCTCTAAACCCAACTTTTAAAAGAAACCTACCACCAAAATTAATCCTAACATTAATCTAACCCTAAACCTAACCTTAATTTTAAAATGAAATCTAACACTCTCAAGCCCTAATCATAAGCCTAACAACTGAAACCCTTACACTCACCTGAAATCTAATCCTTAAAATAACCCTAAACCTAAATGTCATTCTAATCCTAACTTATCACTGAGAACTAAACTAACCTTAAGCCTTACCAAATACCTACCCCTAAACCTATCCCTAATCATAAATTTAAACTAGCCCTGACTTCTATCTAGAAAGTATTTGAACCCTATGTCTAACCTGATCCTGACCCCAAACCGTAACTTTTAAACCGAAACCTAAAAAGAGCATTCAATCTTTCAATAAACATAAATCTAACCTTAACCTAAACAAAACTCTAACCTAATTCTAAACCTAAATTTGACTGAAAAGTAACATAAATCCGAACCCTAAGCCAAAAAAGAACCTTAACCCTAATCCTTACCAAATCTGTAACGGTAACACTAACTCTGACCCTAACTCAAAATCTGAACATAGGCTAATACTATCAGTGTGCCTAACACTAACCCTACCCCTTACCATAAACCTAACCTTAAGTTACCTCTAATAATTAAAGTACCCCTAATTCTACCCTAACCTGAAACCTGAAACAATACCTAAACATATTTTAATGCCAACCATAAATGTAGCAAAAAATCCAAGCCTAGCACTAAACCTATTCCTAACAATAACCCTGAAGCTTAACTGAAACCTAACCCAAACCCTAACCCTGGGCTAAATCTAAGATTAAATCTAAACCTTCACCTAACCCTAACCTTAACACTAAGCATAACATTAAGACTGCTCCTAAAAGAACAATGAGTTTAACACAAAATTTAAACCTAGCAAGAATCCCAAGCTTAAGCCTAATGAAGCACTAACCCTAAATGTAACCCTAACCCTAGCCTGATCCCTAACACTAACCCTAAACCTAAACTTAAGAGTAAATCTAGCCCTGTAACTAATGCTAACCCTAAACCAAGCAGTCACCTAAACCTATTGCTAACTATAAACCTAGCACTAACCCTAACCCAAACCCTAATTCTAACACTAGGCCTAAACCTAAACATATTAGTTAAGCGAACCATAAACCTAGCACTAACCTTAACACTAACCCTAACCCTAGCCATAGCTCTACCCATAACTCAAACACCAGTTCTTAGCTTAACTCTAGCCCTGACAATTAACCTGGTCCCAACACCTAAATCTAAAATTAAATCTAAAATTAAATCCTGTTACCCTAACCGTAACCATAATCCTAACCTTTTATACCTAACCCTAACCCTAATAATAACCCTCACATGAAACACTAAATCTAAATCCTAACTGTAACCCTCACATTAAACCTAACCTTAAAGGTACCCCTAGCCCTAGCCCAAGCCCTAACTGTAACCCTAACCCTAACCCTACACCTAACCCTAGCCCTAAAACTAATAAAGTGTAATGTTATACAACATAATACTTTTTTAGGGATATTGTGGGAAGGGAGGGATAAAGGTGGGTAATTGGGGTGTAACTGCTAGGGGTAATTCTATTATTCAGAATCTATACACATTTTATATTATTTTGTGAAAAACTTGTATGGTTGTTCTATAATAAATCTCTCAATAAAAAAAAAAGAATCTTAAAACAAACAAACAAAAAAAAACCTTAATCTCGAACTTACCAGAAACGTAAACTGAAATATAACCAATCCCTAGTCATAGTTCTACCCCTATACATAACCCTAAAACTAAACCTCACCCTGCCCCTAAACCTATCACTATTCCTAGCCCTATCCCTAACATTACATCCATCTATCACCTAACCCTAGCACTAAACCGTTAACCTAGCCCTAAATCTAATCCTAAACATATGCTTAAACCTAGTCCTAAACCTAAATCTCAACCTAACCCTAACTCTAACACTATCCCTAGATCTAGCAATACCCCTAACACTAACACTAGCCCTAAGATAAACCTAGTAATAAACCTAAAATGAACTATATCCATAGCCATAGAGCTAAGCCTAACTCTAAACCTAACTGTATCCCTACCCTCATCCCAAGCCTAACCCTAACCTTAGCCCTAAATAGCCCTATCCATAATTGTAATGCTAGCTAGGAAACCTAAACCTAGCCCTAAATGTAAACATATCAATATTCCTACCCTAAACCTAAAGCTAAACCTAAACATATCCCTAGCCCTAGGCCAAAACTTAACCCTAACTGTACCCTAACTGTAGTGCTACCTTAGCCCTTACCCTAAGACTAACCTTAAATGGAAACCTGGTCCTAACCCTAAACCTAACCCTAACCCTATGCCTAGACCAAGATCTAAAACTGAACCAAAACCGAAACCTAACTCTAAACCTAACCTTAGCCATACCCCTAGGCCTAGCCCTAACACTAAAACTAACACCAGCTTTAGCCCTAGCCCATGCACTAACACTAACCCTAACACTAAATCTAACCCTAGTCCTAGGTTTACTACTAGACCTAACCCTTAACATGACCTCAAAAACTAAGCCTGCACTTAAGCATAAAACAAACCCCTAACTGGAAACCTAACACTAACCCTAATACTAATCCTCTAACTGTAAATGTAACCCTAAAAATAAGCCTAACACTCTGTCCCTAACACTTATCCTAAAGGTAACCCTAACCTTAAACACAAAATTAAACTCTAACCCTAACATTCACATTAAATATAAACTTACCCCTAAACCAAGCCCTAAACCCGGATCTAGCTCCAGCAAGACTGAGTCCTAACCCAATTCCTAACTGTAAAATTAGCCCTAGACCTAAAGGGGAAACTATCCCTAAATGTATCCCTAGACCAAAAACTAAAACTAGCCCCATCCTGAAACCTAAGCTGAACCATAACTTGCCCCTATTCCTAGCTCTGACCCTATATCTAAACCTCAACCTAAACCTAACCCTATCCCTAAACATAGCCCTAGCCCTAGCACTAACACAAAAGCCCTTACACTAACTCTAGCCCTAAACCTAAACATAGTCCAACACCTAAACTTAAACCTATCCATAGCCCTACAATTAAACCTAAACCTGAACCTGACCCTAAGGGTAAAAAAAAAAAAAACACTAACACTAGACCTACCTGAACCCTAGCCCAAATCCTAACTCTACTCCTAATCCTAGCCATTCCTCTAAACTTAGCCCTAACCCTAACCCTAACCTAAACCTATACTGCACCTGAAAATATCTAAGAAGTTTCTGTCTGAAGGGATCCACACTAGGGGAAGGACTATGAAAGCCAGCATTCCAGGATATTGCTAAAACCATCCCTTGTGGAAATTTGTCATGTACTAAAATAGGAAATATGTGTTACTGATGGATGAAAAGGGTACTTGTAAAAGTCCTATGGAGGGCAGGAGGGATTAAGCTTTACTGACTTTGAAGCAGAGTTGGAAATGGATGGCAAAATGGTTGGAACTGAGGATCAAAGGAAGCATTATGTGTAAAAACTGCCTTTTCTATCTTTGTAGAGGTTAGATTGTGGCATCTATGCCCATGGTTTGGGATGCACAAATATGTTGGAATTGGCAATGGTGGGACTTAGGAATGCTTTGGAGTGCCTAGTGGGTTACAGTAACTGGGAGGGTTAGGGTGGGTGGTTAATTAGGACATAATTGCCTATAATCTAGTCAATTAAGGAACATTTATTCAAAAATAGTGAGTTAGAGATTTGGGAAAGTAATCTCAGTTTTTTATCAATACAGAGAGAAAGAACAAACATCAATATTATCCTTTTAGAATATAAAATTTTAGTTCAATGCACAAAACATTCCATGTGGATTTAACAGTAAACTTTGGATAAAATGAATTCTACTGGCCCTGAAATATTTTAAAGTGGTTCCAAGTGTTCGGATTTGTTACTGAGGTGGACAATAACAACAAAGTTGAAGCACCTGTATTAAAGAGCTCCACAAATAAGAACAGAGGACATTGTGCTCAAGAAGGCTAACATTTCTCCTTGCCCCGGATTTTCACCTTGTTCTTTGTGCCAAATCCACTCCTCTTTTGGAAAACCTAAGAGATGCTAGGTTTGGCCCCTGGCACTCATTTTTCACTGAAACCTAACACTATCCCTATCACTAAAACTAACCCTAACCCTAAACCTCACTGTCACACTATGTCTATATCCAACTTTTAAAGGAAACTTACCACCAAACTTAATCCTAATCAAAAATCTGACTCTCAACATAACCCTAATTTTAAAAAAAGTCTAACACTCACCCAAGCCCTGACCATAAACCTAACAATTAACTGAAACCCTTACACTCACCTGAAACCTAATCCTTAATATAACCCTAAACGTAACCCTCAATCTAATCCTAACTCATCACTGGAACTAAAGCTAACTGAAGCCTTACCAAATAATTACCCATAAACCTATCCCTAACCACAAATTTAAACCTAGCCCTGACTTCTAGCTAGAGAGTACTTGAACCGCATACCTACCCGACCCTGAACCCAAACCATAACTTTTAAACCAAAGCCTAAAAGAGCATTCAACTTTTCAGTAAACTTCAACTTAACCTTAACCCTAAAAATAACCCTAACCTAATCCTAAACCATAATTTGATTGAAAAATAACAAAAACCTAACTGGAAACCTAACCTGAAACATAACTCTATCCCTAGTCATAGCTCTACCTCTATACATAACCTTCCACCTAAACCTCACCCTATCCCTAAACCTATCACTATCCCTAGCCCTATCCCTAACAGTACATCTACCACTGACCCTAGCTCTAACCCTAAACCTAGTCATAATGCTAACCCTAAACATATGCTTAAACTTAGCACTAACCTTAAACCTCAACCTAACAATCACTCTACAACTATTCCTGGACCTACCAATACCCCTAACACTAAGCCTAGCCCTAAGCTAAACCTATTCCTAAACCTAATCCTAAGAATATTCATAGCTTTAGACCTAAGCCTAATTCTAAAACTAACTGTATCCCTACTGTCGTGCCAACCTAACCCTAACCCTGGCTCCAAATATAGCTCGAGCCATAATTGTAACGCTAGCTCTGACCCTAAACCTAGCCATAACCCTAAACATATCAATATCCCTACCCTAAAGCTAAAACTAAACCTAACCATATCCCAGCCTTAGGCCTAACCATAACCCTAATCCAACCCTAACTGTGGTGATACAGTTAGAACTAACCCTAAGACTAGCCCTTAGTCAAAACCTGGTCCTAACTCTAAATCTAACCTAAACCTAACCCTAATCCTATGCCTTGAACAAGCTCTAACCCTGAACCAAAACCTAACCCTAACTCTAACCCTAACCCTAGCCATACCCCTAGGCCTAGCCCAAACACTAAAACTAACCCTATCTGTAGCCCAAGCACTAACACTAACACTAACATTAAATCTAACCCTAGTCCTAAGTTTAACGGTAGACCTAACCCTTAACCTGACCTCGAAACCTAAGCCTGAACCTAAGCATAATACTAACCCTTAACTGGAAACCTAACACTAACCCTAATTCTAAACCTCTAACTGTCAACCTAACCCTAGAAATAAACCTAACCCTCTGTCCCTAACACTAATCCTAAAAACAACACTAACCTTAAACACTAAAACTAAACTCTAACCCTAACACTCACATTAAACATAAACTTACCCATAAACCAAGTCTTAAACCCCAGTCTATCTCCAGCCCTAGACTGAGCCCTAACCCTATTCCTCATTGTCTAGTTAGCCCTAGACCTAACCTGGAAATTATCAATAAAATTATCCCTAGACCAACAACTAAATCTAGCACTAACCTGAAATCTATTCTGAACCATAAACCTGTCTCTATTCCTAGCCCTAACCCTATATCTAACCCTAAACCTAAACCTATCCTTAAACATAGCCCTAGCCCTAGCACTAACCCAGAAGCCCTAACAATAACCTTAGTCCTAAACCTAAACCTAGTCCAAAACCTAAACTTTTTTTTTTGAACAACCTTACACGATTTTAACAAAATAATATAAAATGTGTATAAAATGTGTAAATATTCTGGATATTGCAATTATCTCCAGGAGTGCCCCCCCAATTACCCTCCCTTATCCCTCCCTTCCCTTTCCCTTTATAACTCTAAAAAAAGATATTAGATTATAAAGCATTACATCTTATCTGGATTTAACT
>PVKS010012164.1:0-54659 GCA_004027875.1 Aplodontia rufa | reverse complement strand
ACATGACACTTTTACACACACCAACACACTCCCATTCCCTCACACCACTTTCATACACAGACACACACGCCCACTCCCACACGCCACTTTCACACACACTGGCACACACGCCCACTCCCTCACGCCACTTTCACACACACCAACACACACTCCCACTCCCACATGCAACTTTCTCACACACTGACACACACTCCCACTGCCACACACAACTTTCCAACACACCAACACACCAACACACACATAATCTCACACACATGCACACTCTCAAGCACAACTCTAACACATTCACACACACACTCCCACACAGTCTCACACACACAACTTTGTAACACGTTGACACACTCACACTCCCACACACAATCTCACACACATGCACAACTCTGTAATGCACTGACACACACACTCACATACACACACTCTAACACATTGACACACTCACATTCCCACACATGCTCATTCAATTCCACACACAATCTCACACTCACACTCTAACATGATTACACAGATACTTCACACCTACACTGAAACATTCATAAATGCCCACTCACACATTCTTACACAACTCACACACATACCCAGAAACACAACACTCTCACTCATTCACACACATGATCATGCACTCACATGCAGACTCACACACCCACACACTCATTCACACACATATCCAACTCCCTACCAAAAACTCACTGACACACACAGACACTGTCATACTCACACACAGTCATGGTATTACACAAACAACACACACACATCCTCACACTAAAAGACACAATACTCTCACTCACCCACACATATGCCCAGACACAATGATACACAAGTGCCCACAAACACACTCACACAATCACACTCAAACACACATGTGCTCAGCTCAGACACTATCACACACACTCACAAACACCCTCATACACTCACACCTATATATTCATACTCAAA
Source organism: Aplodontia rufa (assembly GCA_004027875.1). Classification (NCBI taxonomy): domain Eukaryota; kingdom Metazoa; phylum Chordata; class Mammalia; order Rodentia; family Aplodontiidae; genus Aplodontia; species Aplodontia rufa. Next base: position 53,726 of record PVKS010012164.1, on the reverse strand, counting down.
CACCCCTAAACACATACCCACACTCTCTCACAAATGCATACATGCACACACTCTCAGACACAGTCACACTATCCCATTCACATACTCATTCATACATTTACACACTAACACAATACTCAGACACACTCAAAGGGTCAGGCACACTATCACTGATATACCTAATCACACACAATCACACTGACACTGATCTCTCTCATCTGTTCAGACTAATTATCACACCCCCACACTCTAACACAACCCACACACTCTCTCACAATCACACTCTCACACACACCCACATACTCACATACCACAGCTTGCACACTCACTCTCACACCTACACAATCACAACAAACTCTCTTAAATAAATACATCCAAGGAACACTCACTCACACCTATTTGTCCAGTCACACACATACTAAGACTCACACAAATACACTCACACATGCTAAGAACACACAGCACACAGAGAGACACACTATGACATACAAAACACAATTCATACCCGCATACAAACACCCACAACAAATTACACACTGCTAACACACTCCCACAAAATTCACACACTCACACATACTCAGATATCACACATTCACAGACTCACACATATATACATTCATTTACACACACATCCAAACCCTCAGTCACACACCACTCACACACATTCATACTCACAGACTAACATACATGCTGAGAAACACTGTCACACATTCACATGCACAAATATTCACATACTCATGAATTCATGTCACACATTCACAAACTCACACACACTAAAACACACACTGAGACACACCTAATCACACACACTCATTCATGCACATACATGCTATCTCTCACACATACACAACCACACACACACTCATACCCACACACTAACACCCACTCATACATTAACACCCACTCACACTCACACATACCATTCATTCTTTCCCCAACACATACAAAATCACGCACACTCATCCACACATAATATTTTCACACTCACCCACACACACTTAATGTCACACTCAGTCTCATTCACATACACTGTAAACTCACACACATTCACACAAGCATGCCTGAACATGTACACACACACTCAAACCCACCTACACATTCACAACACACACTAACACACACATGCACTCACACTCACATATACATATACAAAGTCTCACACACTTTCACAGTCATGTACATGCTCAGATTTACACTCTCACTTGCTCACACACCCACATAATTCTCTCGCACTAACAGACATACACACTTGCATGCACAAGTACTCATACACCATCACACACTCACCCTACATCCACATTTATTCACACACATGCACACTCACTCCACACTAACTCTCATTCACACAAGTGCACACTCACACACACAGACTCACTCCACACTCTCATTCATATGCATGTACTCACAGACACACCGTGCACAGAGCCTCGGGGCCATGCCCCCAGGCAGTACGCCTACACCTTCCCCACTCTGACGCAGAAGACCCCCACCCTTCCACCAAGCTCTGAGTCTGCCAAGCGGTCGGTGGGGCTCACACCCTGGTGGCAGCAGCTTTGAGTGAGCAGACCTTGCGGCTCTTCACCTCCACCTCCATCCAATCTCTGCAGCCCTCCTCCTCCTGGCCTTGAAGACTCTGCTATTTGGTGACACAGGCGGATGCTTCCCAGGCGAGGCCCTAGGGGAGCACCCGGCTGGCAACACCAGACCCTCACATCTCCCCGTTCCCTGCAAGGGCGGAGGTGAATGGCCTTGGGCAGGCTCTGTGCTCTCTCTCGGTCATCCATGCCCTCCTCCTTGGTCTTTGAGCCTCCGGCTGTGGGGGTGAGAAGTATGATAGCTCTCTCTTCTGCAGAAAACTGCTTCTCAGCTGTCAAGATCTCTCATCAACCCGGAGCTCGGGTGTCTTGCGGAGACGTGCGCTGTGGATCTTACCAACCTCGGATCCAACCCTCCTGCCGAGTTGGGCATTCTTCAGCTCAGGAAAGCTACTCTTGCTGTTCTCTCTTCCCCTATTCTGTTCCCTCTTCACCTTAGCAGGTGTGGCGTTTCACAGATCTGCTTTCCTTCGTGATTAATTTCTAGAACTTCATTTACTTAAAGACACTTGATCCAAGCCTGCTGATACAGTTTCTGAAGGGACTGTTTTCACCACTCTACTGAACTCTTACTTAGGGAATTGCTACTTCCACCCTGGGATATTTCTCCAGCACTTCACTAGAATCACGGGACTGCTCCATTTCCCACTGTTTTATAATCAGAACACATCCCTCAGCAGGTGCCCAGTGGCCTGCATTCTAGGTCACCTACTCCCCCTGGCTCTGGTGGCCAGGCTCCCTCGGCCCCCGAGTGCTCTCTTGGGGTTTGCTGAACTGAGACTCAGGTCCCGGCCTCTCCGGTAGGCAGGAGAGGAGCTCTCCTGCAGAAGCCCCTGCCTTCCAGCCGACCGGAAGCCTCAGCTCTGGGTCTGTCACTTGGGCCTTTTGCTGGGGCTCCTGATGTTGGCCTTCATTCCTTCCCAGGGGAGAGAAGAGGAAGAAATCAGTGTTCATTGGGCAGCTGAGTTGGCTTGCCGCATGCCAGTCACCAGGGGCGGGTCGCTGGTGGGAAGATGTGTCTGGACGCTTGACCCTTCTGTTCTCCTAAGCAGCCGACTCTGCTGGGTGCTGTGTCCGTACTCGAGGACAGACGGGACGCCTTCACTCATGTTCAGGGCTCCATCTTGCTTTGTGACCTCTGACCCGCAGGAGTCCTGCTTCCAGCACAGTGGAGGATTTGCTGCTGGTTTTGAGTGTTCACAGGCATTTCGTAGGGAAGCAGACGGAGGTGTGGGAGGTGGCTGCTCAGTCGGTGCCTCTTGGTCTCCGTGCTACACACACGTTATCTTGAGGTGCTTCTCAGTATACAAAGAGAACCTCTAAGGGCAGCCAAAACCTGAGCTGCTCTGAAAGTTGTTAATGGCCAGGATAATAGCAGGGTTTAGTTGTTGTAACATTACAGTTTCCTCTTTAAAAATTTCTGCCGATTTTTGGAAATTATGATAAAAGAATCCCTTCAGTGTTAGGCACTGACTTTATGCTACACTGGACCATGCAGCCTGCGGTGAGTAGTTGCAGAGATCTGGGGCTGGAAGGAGACATCCAGAGGGAGCAAGAGGGCAAGTCAGGGTCCTGGTTTCCGGGACTTGCAGTGTGGAAGAGTACTGAACCGTACACACACACATACACATTCACACTCTCACACACACACATGCATATGCTCACACATACATACACACTCACAAATGTGCACATGTACACACTCACAAACATACACACATATACACACATACAAATGTATGCACACACATACACCTTCGCATATATACTCACAAACATGCACACACTTACACAGGTATGCACACACTCTCATATGCTTACACATACTCCCACACCTACACATGCACACAGGTGCATGCACATCTGAGTGCTTAGTGAATGGACACGCTTCTCCAGGATGACTGTGAAATCAGGAGAGGGTGTTGAGACTGACTGAGCTGTGCAGAAGCTGCTGTTCCAGGCGAGGATCTTATCTTTCTGTGATGAGCGTCTTGGGGAGAGAGAGGTGAACAGCGGGAACCAGTTGTGGATTTGTGAGCTTCTTGTGCGAGGCATCGGTCAGCATTCCTAGGGGCTGAGGCACCCCACCCGTCTCTGCCTGCATGCACCCCAGGCGGCTCACTCCAGCACAAGGGCTGCTGTCATGAGGCCTTGCGCCACAGCGTGTGGCCTCAGCTCCCCGGGGCAGGGCTGCCGCTGAGCAGCTCTGGCTGGTTTTCCTGCGGCGTCTCCCAGCAGCCCATGGATGGTAAAACCTTAGAGGCAGCATGGGCCTTGCAGGCAGACCTGGCCCCAGGCCGTGCCTGCTTCTCCGATGTTATCATGGGATAAACCGGGTCCCTCCTCACTTCTATCTTAATGCAAAAATGTTTGCCTCTTTCTGTCCCAAACCGTGTGACCCCGCTGGTCCTGCCACTGCCCAGCACCACGCTTCTAAGTCCCCAGTGCGCCGCGCTCTGCAGCCCTGGCTCTGCCCCCTTTCTTCCATCTCCCACGGCCCAGGTGGGTGCCCACAGCCCAGGACGGAACTGTTCTGACCAGCAGAGGGCGGCGTCTCGTCCCTGGAAGCTGTTTAGAATACAGGTGGAGCCTCAGCCCACCCTGGACCGAAGAGTCTCATTCTCCCTGGATTCCGCCTCCGACTGCCTTCAGCAGCCCTGCGTGTGTCTGGAGGTGGGCATGGGCTGGCAGGGGCTGCAGCGGGACGTCCCCCAGCCTGTGCAGGGGCTTAGGAGCTTCTACTGCTGGCCACCGTGAGGTCTGGCTTCACTCTCCAAACGCCTCTGTACCCTTGTTACCAGCGACTGCACCCGGTGCCCGCTCCTGGGGTTAGAGGAGCTCTTGGCACAAGCGTGGTGCAGGGAAGACCCCGTGTGCTCCCTGGGATAAGCCGCGCATCCCCATCTTCACACGAAGTACTTGTTCTAGTTGTGGTTTGTGTTTGTTTTCCTGTGTGTGTTTGAATAATTGTGAGGCAGCGCCCAGGGAGGTAGACCTGAAACATGAAGCACACCGAGGACCCTGCCCTGGAAATGGAGACAGGGTGGACTCCAGCCAGAGGAGGTGGGCAGACATCCTGGAGGCAAAGCGGACCCGGGGTCAGCCCCGGCCCCACCCGGCACACCGACGGTTCAAACGACCCCTTCAATTCCCTGGGCAGCGCCTTCCTGGGAGAGCTATCGTGGTGATCTTCCAGTCTGCACACTCAAAGCAGCGCTTTCAGAAAGGGCTCTCGTCTAGACGGAGCATCTGAAAGGCTTCCCGCCTCACTTCCAGCTACTCCAGCCCGTGGCCCCTTTGCGATTTCCAAATGAGCTGTTTTTTAACACCAGGAAAAGTTGTCGTTTTACATTACAGTAGAGGAACACTGCAGATCTGTGCAAAATCTGTGTAGAGATTTTGCTCTACATAAATGATTTTTATATTGTATACCATTTCACTAAAACAGATGACAATGTTATTTAAATGTTCTCTTTCTTCGAGATTGAAAATGAGAACCGCCCCCTTAGTGTTTGGTGCACCGGCTCTAGCTCTGAGGTGATCATGAGAGACATGGGGAGGAGCAGCACGGGTTTCAGAGCACTGTGGCACGACAGCGGGGCTAAGGAAACACCACAAGCTCAGGACGGAGCCCACCCCTCTGCACTGCCACACACGGAGGTGGCCCAAATTTAACTTAGGTGAGGAATGCAGATTTGGCTCCTCTGCCATCTGAATGTTGGGGCCATCATAACGGTATGTTACTAAAACATGTGTTGGTATTGTTACTAAAAAACGGTGCGCTGCCAGCTCATTCCATGCAAGTCTTACGTACTTTGCATGACGAGTTACTAAAACCTGGAACAGGAGGTCATGAGAATGTGTTCCTGTTTAACTTCTGCTGTCGTTGACAGGTCTGCTGCTTTCGTTGTGTGTATAGCACCCCTAAGCTGCCCGTGCCTCTGTGGCCGTTGCAGGTTGGTGAGGACACATGCTCCTGATACCCTCTTCTGTGCCTGCTGCTCTTTCCCCGTATCCCAGCTGTCCTGCTGGCATTTCTTGGTTTTTGTGTTGTCTGTTTATTTGCCTTCTCCACGTGCCTGTGGGTAAAACAGGTGCAGTGAACGTGTCTCAAAACCTCTACCCCTCGTGGCCTTGCTAACACATGCTCTAAGATCGTGCCAGCTCATAACCTGCCTTCCATTTCTGGTTATTTTGTTTGCTTTCGTTTTAAAATTTAAGTTTTCCCCTATCAAGAAGTCTTCAGGATTTCTTAACTGGTTAACGAGAGGTTGTTATTTGGAAGGGAGGTGCGATAGCTCATACAGACCAGGAGACTGGAGATGTGAAGTCTCTGGCTCTGGACGCCTGGGGAAAGGAGATGTTTAAAATGAATACACGGTCCAGCAGAGCTTTCTCTGCAGGCACGGTGCCCGCGATCTGAAGCGTAGCTGAGGGCCTGCGTGTGCGGTCGCGCCGTCTGCGGGGCAGAGCCTGCCTGCTCGCAAGCTGGTGGGCTCCGCGCAAGGCTGCTCATTTTCTCTAATTGGAGAGAAATTTACATATAATCACAGTGGCGGCATGAAAGAGGAGAAAGCTATTTTAGTCACTTAATATCTTCCTTTAAAAGCTATGGATTACAGCTTTAAAATATCAATAGCTCTTTAATTTAAATGTTGAAAATATTGCAGAGATTTTGCGGTGGTAGGCTATTCAAAAGGCCCGTTACATTTTGTATATTCTGTATCATTCTCTCCATTTTTTTTTAAAGAAAGAGGGGACAGTGAGAGAGAGAGAGAGAAGCAATTCTTATTTAGTGTTCATGTGACTTTCATTCCTCAGACACTTTGTTGTGTACGTGGTGCTGGGGTTCGAACTCGGGTACTCGCGCATGCCAGGCAAGCACCATAACCACTGAGCCACCACTTCAGCCTCATTCTCTCCATTTCTATGTTTTCCTGATGAGCTAAAATGCTTTTCTCAAAATATGCTTGGAATTTAGTATTCAATTTTGAGGTCAATGTTATGATCTTTTAAATTATTTGTTTAATAAAGATTTTAAAAATCAAGTTCATACTAAGTGGCTTTTTTCCCTGAATTTCAACACTGGGCTGTGTTGGGCCACACTCAGCAGCATGGACATGACTGGAATGTTGGGGATCCCTTGGAAAACGTACCTGGAACTAGAACTTGGACTTGTTCACATACGGAAGGACACCTCTGCCCCTGCATGTTTCCTTAATGGTGGGATTCTTCAGCAGCTCACGACCAAATTCGGGTTCCTGTGTCGACCCGGCTTGTTCTGTAGATGGCTGTCCCCTGAGGTGGGACCCTGCTGTTCCCTGTCCCTGGGGCTGCACATGCCCATGATGGCACTGCTCGTGCTTGTGGGGGGTGTCTGCATCCACGAATACATTAGAACACCCACCATGAGGTTCAGGGACATTGCTCCCCGTGCCCTGTCTGACGAGGACATTGAGATTCAGGTCACAGAGCTTATTCTTGCACTCGGGGATGGAGCAGCGGAAGTCCAGAGGTCCTGCCTTCTCCAGGGTGTTAGTGGCTGGGACCTTAGAGGACACAGTGTGAGCCCAAGGACTTAGCCACATAATGCTCCTAATTAACCAGAGATCTCCAGGGGACCCCGAGATCAGGGCTGCATTAGCATTTCTAAGAACAGCCTGGGAGCTGGAGAGGCACTCCAGATGGAGGAGAGCTGCTGCTCCTACAGGAGACCCTAGGCCTGAGAGAGCTCTGTCACGCCAAGAGGCCATTACCGTCTTCTCCCAAAACGTCATAATCATCTCAGGCTAATGGTAAATATGAGGTCTTAAAGGACATAAACGGCATTAACACTGCTGTTCCGTGTTTAATCGTGACAATCATGCAAAGGCTTTATAAGAATTAAGGGAAATACAAATTTAGACACAGGAGGGAGTGAGGAACTTGACAGATTTAGATCCTAAATGCTGGATCAATTTCCACAAGTGACATCTATAAGCATATCAATTACCAGCAACCCTGGTGGTGGCATGCCAAATAATGAGAGCGTGTTCAATAACATTTTGGCAGGGAAAGTGTATCTATGTTTTTCAGTCTTTTAATTGTAGAGTGTTGGAGCAGAATCTTGAAGAAGAAATCTAAGTCCGCGAGGGGAACGATGTGGTCTAATGAACATGGTCAAATCACATCAGAGTTTTGTGGTGTCGTTAGAGGGCTGGCACGACAGTCCCCCACAGCTGGCAAAGTTCTCAAAGCCCCTGATCTGAGCCTGCAGGGCTCTGCGGTGCACAGAACCAGTGAAGCCCTGACAGCAAGTACTCACTGCAGAAATGCATGGTCCCTTCTCATCTTCTTGGGGTGCTGAGCCTGGAGAGGGCTGGCGTGGGCTCCTCGTAGGATGCATCTTGTCTCCTACACACATTCAAATTGATGCACACCTCCCACTTTGATGGTAAAGGGGATTACCTCTCCAAATAGCCTCTAACTAGGTCACTTTAATATCACCCTAAATCACACAGGCTCACCACTCAGTGCAGAAAGAAACTAACCGTACTTCCCACAGGCAGATTCTCAGTGAATGTGGGTCTGTCTGGAGCTTGCCCCTCCATGTACCAGTCGGAGCCTCCATGGGTCCCCCATGCATCTCCTGGGACAGTCGAGGTTAAGGGCACTTTGTCTCAAATGGTGCAGTAGGTCAGTGCCACTCTAAAACGTGCATAAACCTAAGAACAGAGTAACCTGTGAGGAAGCTAAATTTGTAAATTGAGGTAGCACAAACGGATTCCCAATCCAGAGGTGTGTTTTCAATGTATAGATATGTAACCCCTATAAATGTAAGTATCTTCAATATGACGACAATGACCACCTTGCTGGTGGACAGGGCCAACACGGGGAGAGAGGACAATCACGAGATTGCTCTCTCCCCACTTGCTACAGTCAGCAGCTGGTGATGGCGGGGGATTTTAGAAACAGCCTGCAGGAAGCAGCCTGTGCCCTTGCCCTCTCTGTGCCTCCCATGGAGATTCAAGTTACGGGTATGATTTGGGAGAAGGTGGGGGTGAGAGGCAGGATAAAGAGGATGCAGAGGTGAAACAGGACTGGAATAGGCTACTGTGGCATTGGTTCACATGATCTATACCACCCACAGCTACTCTATGTGCACGGGGTGATGGGAATCACCACTTGGGGTACAGAGACTGAAGCCACCTTTTCTGGCATCAAGGAATTCAGAATGGAAGTGGGAGGGAGACCAGCAGACACGGCAACCATACAGGAGGGAGACCACAGACACGGCACCTGGATGGGAGGGAGATCACAGACACAGCACCCATATGGGAGTAAGACCACAGACACAGCACCCATATGGGATGGAGACCACAGACACAGCACCCATATGGGAGGGAGACCACAGACACAGCACCCATATGGGACGGAGACCACAGACACAGCACCCATATGGGAGGGAGACCACAGACACAGCACCCATATTGGGGGAAGACCACAGACATAGCACCCATAGGGGAGGAAGAACACAGACACCGCACCCGTAGGGGAGGAAGACCAGCAGACACGGCACCTGTATAGGAGGGTGCACACACGAGCAGGGCAAGCACTAATAGCCACATGCACAGCAGTGGAGGATCCAGAGAGGGCTCACTAGAGGGCAAGGGTCTCAGCCAAGTCCGGTGGTAGTTAGGACTTAGGTGGATAGAGAAATTAGGGAGGGAGCACTCCAGGACATGGAGGTGGCTTCGGAAAGTCAAAGTATGACAGACCACAGAACGTTCCACATCTCCTGCAGGTGATGCCTGCACTGAAGGCCATCTCTGGGGACAGAAGTCTCTTGCTGGCGTGGGGATGCTCTTTCCTCCTGTGGAGTTTGTGATCTGCTTATAGGAAGGAGGAGGAAGATCCATCTGAGCCTTCCCACCTCTGCTGCTAGTCCAGAGCCTTCGGCTCAGAATAATCATGGAAATATAAACAGGTGGGGTACTGGCTGGCCTGCTCCAAAGCCCTTCCTACTCTAATTGAGGTTTTCGATATTTTGAGAGATGAAGACTGTATTTCTACCTGTAGAGCATCAGTCATCTGAATTGCAATTTTTAAAAATGTTTTAGAGAAATCATTAGGTTGCAAGACTAAAAATGAGAGCTCCCTCACCTTCTATTTATTTTTCTTAGTAAAAGAACGTGCTGCTAAGGGAATTATTTTTCCACGAGGAATTCAGCACCCTTCTCCCTTTCCACCGTGACAGTGAATGGTCCCTCATTTCACGAGCTCTCCCAACAGCAAAGCACAGACAGAGCTTCCCGTGGCGCAGTCACCCACTGTCTTCTTGATGCATTCGTGGCTCTGGCGGAACAAATGGATCCTAAAAACGGCCACATTCTAGAAATGTCTAGAAATGAATTCTTCATGCTTCCCACTCCTTCTGCTTCTGCTGCAGAGGGCGCTGCTCCCTGACTCCTGTTCTTGTCCACTTCCCAAGGTAAATGGCAGGCTGCAGGCTGGGGTGGGGGTGGGATGCTGGGGACAGCAGGCCTGTGCTGCTGCCAGGGAGTCCCGGAGATAGACACAGCTTCCCATGGGAGCGCTGTGGTGCCGCACCTGCCTGGCTTCCTCTTGGAATCAGGCCTCATCTGCAGCGTGCTGGGAATCGGTCACCGAGCCCCTACTTCTCAGACTCTTCCGCTGACCCCTTTGCAATAATGGGACTTTCCGCCAATGCACTCCCGCACTATTTCCTAAGAGGTCAGGCATTTTCCAGTCTTTGAAATTCGTTCTTTCAGCCTTTTCATCTACATGCGGCTCCGTACACGCACTTTCCACTTTGAAATTCCAAGCAAATTGTCTGTGGTGGTTAGAGAGAACTGCAAACCCATCTTTAAATGACTTCCAAAGAGAGCCGAAGCCTGTGTGTTGGCATGGAAAAGAAAGCAGTATTTTTTTTTAAAGAAAGAGGGATGGTGAGAGAAAGAGAGAATTAATTTTATTTAGTTTTTCATGTGGCTTTCGTTGCTTGGACACTTGGTTGGGTACGTGGTGCCTGGGTTTGAATCCACGTACTCGTGCGTGCCAGGCAAGCACCACAATCACTGAGCCACTGCTCCAGCGCCAGTATTTTTTTTTAATTTAAAAATCACCTTTTGAGACAAGGTAGAGCTTTTTACTCAGGAGTGGAATACGGCTTCACATTGCTGTTGAGCTTCACTGTACAAAGGGGAGCCTTTTTGCTTTCCCCCTCAGTCACATAACTTGGTTATTACAAGAAGCAACAATAGAATTTTGTTGCCATAACTTTTCCAGGAGAATTAATTTGTTGTTATTTGAAGCCACGCTGGGTCCTATCCTGGTTCTGAACCAAAATAATGATTTTCACACTACTGGATGAGTTTCTGCATAAACGAGACAGGTAGAGATAGCTCTAAAGCTTGAACTCACATATGTGTTTTAAGAAAATGGGCCATCGCTTTACTTGAATAATAATACCAATGACACAGAAAAGTAAAGTTAAAAATCAGACTTACCCAAAATTCTACACCTAAAGATAGTCATTATTAACAATCTATGAATATTAATATTGATATCTCTCTATGTAGATTAATAGGTTGAGATCAGGATTCTCATTTTTTTAAACCAATTCTCCTTCCAGTTTACTAAGATGCCTCACAGCACAAGACTGATGGAGAAGTGGATGGAGATGTTCCTCTTTGCCAGGGACCTGAGGGCCAGATGAGCTGACCTGAATGTGAATCTCCTCTCCTTTCCTGTTGTACTGGCGTGAAAACAGCCTTCACCTCTGACCCAGGAGACTTGTGTCTTTTTCACCATCCATGACACATTGGCAGGATAATCTGTTATATTAGAAGAGTAAAACTCTAATATCATCCACTATTCTTGACAGGAATGTAATTTAAAACAGAAAAACTTGAAATAACCTAAATGCCCAATAATGGTTGATGATAAAACTTATGGTAATCCAATCAAATAATATACATCCATGAAAAACTACAGTAAATGTATATTTACAATACAGACATAGCAAGACATTGCTCAATAAAATTTGAGATTTAAAGTTCATTGTGTATTGTTTGTTTCTGTTTGTAGGGGAGAAGCCATGGCACTGCATATATGTCAAAAGCAGATTCTATCTGCATTGAAAGCAATTTGACTTTTTTTTTTCATTATGCTACCATTTTTATTCTTTATGGTAAAAGGTTTTATTTTTTAATTTTTCATTAAGGAGTTGAGCTATTGTACAATCATAAATGCATATAAAGTAACAATATGATATGCTTTTGTTCTTAAACCTTGCTGCTTGCATGGCCCCACACTACTCTTTCGCTCAAGAGGCCGGACTTTCTCTGCTGGAATTTGCTAATATCTGTCTTTTTCTCTGCGTCTTCCTGAATCATTACAACACTGAAGTGAGGGACGCGTGGCCTTCTGGTTTTGGATGACATTGAGAAGTGCAGTACAATTTGCAAACAGAATGGCATACATCTTGGAGCCATTAAACTAATCCTTTTTTAATGACTAAGAATGCGAAGTCCAAATTCCTAACTGTTCTCCAAAACTGATCGATAGCAATTACAGTCGAACAGTGTATCACAAAGAGAAGCGTATTTTCAGTGCAAAGAACATCCTTTACCCGAGTTCTCAATTTAAAAAAAAAAAAAAGAAAATGTGTTTCCTCCTTGCAGAGACCAGGGATAGAGTGTTCTGTCCAAGTCACGCTGCAGTTATGCGTGGCCTGAGAAGTTCGCCCCCCTGAGGATTGTGGTGTGGGTCCGATGACTTCCTTGTTCAGGGGCAGGGAGAGGAAGCAGTTGCAACTTGACCTCCACACCATCAATTCTGCTTTTCCAGGTGTGGCTTGTTGGCTAAGGATTCTGGCGTGGATCAAAGTCGATGTTACCTTTATTTGCACTGAAGATTTCCTTCTCAACGGTCTCACATTTAATTCCACTCCATTGTTTTCCAATCTCATAATCGGACTCCACAGGGATATAGCAAGGTGTACTCAGGGATGCACGGTATATCAGGGGCGTGAACTGAGTACACTCCTGCTAGGATAGCTAGGAATCTATGTGTTGGAAAGCAACATGGCCTTCAGAAAGGAAGCAGGACACAATACCAAATCCACACTGGCACCTCTGGGCGGGACACACCCCATGGGGGCATCTGGCAGTAATGAACCACATTGCCAAGATGTCCAGATCTCTCCTGTTTCCTGACACAGAGGTCGAGAGTCTGCCAACCACAGCAAAGTCAACACGACTGGAGACGCACGGTGAGTGACTCCTTACGAGTCCATCAGCGTTTCTAACAGAAGCATGATGGGCAGACGGGCCTGGCAGCTCGAGAGAGAATTGCTTCAGCATGGGACAGACCCGTCCCAGTCCCCTTGCTGCTCGGCGCAGCTGTGATCCCTCCGCGTTACAACAGGACAGCTAATCGAGTAGGGGCTATTTAATCAAAAACAACACTTCAACAGACCAAAATAGCCAGGCAGAGAAATGTAGTTATGTAACAATGTGGGAGCTCTTTTTGGAAGCAGCACTGAAAACGATTATTCATTTGAATCGCCCTGGAAGCCAAATAGTAATTATGGTGGCACTGCTCTCTTGTCCATGTTGTCCAAGGCTGCCCTGGGAAGCCGGGAAGAGAAAAGTGAATTATCCTCATTAGCTTGTTTGATTTGGCCCTTTAAATGGTCAACATTGCTAATTTGCCCTTTGCGTGGGAAGAACTTAGATTCTGTCACATTCCCCCAACGCCTTTTTCCCTGGTTGGCCATATCTGAATTCTGGAGGCACAGAATACCAAGCTAAAGGGAAGATAATTGTGAATGTAATTACCAGGCAGTTAGGCTATCAACACAACGCACAATGGATCATTCACTCAGAAATTTGCAAGGCACTTATAAACACTGAGAACTCCAGGAGCTAGAGGGAAATTGATTTGAGATGATGAGAGCCGAGCTCTACACCCCTGACGGAATTTTTGTGCCAAATATTAAGGTAACTTCCGTCCTGCCCCTTTGTAAAAGACCACAGAATCTGGGTGTAGTACCACCGTGAACCACAACCTTACAGACTGAGCCCACTGGCACTCAGGGAACTCGCAGAGTGCAGCCAGTGTGGTGGGGAGGTAGAGCAAGTTTGGGGAACAGGACAGTGTTCCCTGTGAGGACTTGAACTCTGACAGGAGCGGCTGGATCCAATCACATGCTCCCCCTTGCCGCTGCAGGGAGTGTCTCCCCTTGCTCTGGGGGTCCCGGTGGGACTGCCTGGAGACGGATCCTGTGTCCCCACTGGACCAGTTGAGTTGCTGATTCACTGCAGACACATGGAAGTCAGGTTGAACACAGGTGGGGACCTGGAGGGGACCAGCCCGACTCCTCCCTGGCACACTTCTGTAAGCTGGTGGAGACCTACAGTTCCCTGCAGCTGACTCACTAGTGAACAGATGTGACCTAAAATCTGAGGAGTCACGCCCCTGGAAGGTGGACAGAGACAAGCCACTGGCGTGGACTGAGGACAATAAGCAGACAGCAGGGAGCTAGAGAGGCCAAGGGCCGTCACTTCCAAGCTTCACAACCCAGTAATTGCTCCTATTGCGGAACTCTTCGAAACTCTTCCAAACTGTGCTAATGTCACAACTGACACAATAAAGTCACTGATTACTGGAAGCAGTGTAGTTATTAAATTCACTTGCTCTAGAACTGGAAATTGATTATTTGTTTTGCACCTGGCGATATTTCATATGTTGCTGAGAGGGTGTAGGACTGAGGATGAGCCCCTTTGTCAGTTTGCCCTGCAGAGAGAAGCACAGCTGGCAGGAAGAGCAGCAGCAGGTGTGGCAGCAGCGGCTGTCAGGAGCGCGTTAGTGCATTTTAGCACAGGGGGCCACCAATGGAACGCAGCACTGACGTCCAGCAAAGACCCATTGCAGAGGCAGCGGCCCCTGACTGTCAGGAGAGCCGCTCCCCACGTGCAGCAGACACTTCACATCCACGGCAAGCTTACGAGGCTGCCACCAGTCCCTTCATCTTGTAGGAAATAGGTCTACCTGCAGACAAGTACAAGGTCGTAGCTAGTTGTTCCTGTGCCACTCCACGTGGCCACCGATAGCAAATGATCATACAGCTGCTAAGCCTGCAGTTGGTTAATTTAGGGAAACTATAGACAAGTGCAGCACGGGCAGCCAATTGGAAAAAGAAAGGAAATTTCTAGCTCACAGGTCAACAAGATGCCCTAACACTTGTGAACTCTTCTATTTATCAACGAATGCAGACAATGCCAATCAAAAGGTGGGAGTGACCGGCTCTCACTGAGCACGCCTGTGCCAGGGAACTGTAGACCTCACGGTTCCCAGGGGCTGCCTCTCGCCCCTTTGCTGTGAGGCCAAAGTGGACTTGTGGTGCCCCTGAGCATCCTCCCTCGCACTGAGCAGGCAAGGGGCTGGTGTTCTGTTTGGCCTTTGCTTGTTTTTCCTGTAGCCAACCCCCGAGGGCCTGGTCACCCCAGACACCAGAGAGAGAATTTCTGTGGCTCACAGTGGACCACATGCAATTAAGGTCTAAAGTGTCTCCCAGGCCCTAACTGGGGGCTGCAGCAAGTGATGTTTGGAGACAGGGCTCCAAGAAAGGAGGCTAAGGCCAGGCCAAGAGGGCAGCCTGGGTCCAATCTGACCACGGTCTTCCCATGAGGAAGAAACAGGCACAGAGGCTCCAGGGAGGCCCACAGGGCAGCCCTGGGAGAAGCGGGGAGTCCAGGAAACAGTCACCCTAGTTGCACCTCCTCTTGCTGCAAGACCCAGGCCAGGCCCTGGTCTCCTAAAGGGCCTATCCCTTCCAGGCCTGTGCCACTCCTGGGAACGTGCATGGAAGTGTAGCCACACCCAGGGATCTTTCTACTTTTCTTCATTGTGGGCATATTTATGTATAATTATATGTTTATTACGTTCTTTAAAAAGTTATTTTTAAAACAAACAAAATAGCCCCAAGTTTAGCAAGGTTAATTTCAGCTGCTGCTTATCGTTTGTTTGTTTAAGAGAGAGGGACAGTGAGAGAGAGAGAGACTCAGTTTTATTTAGTTTTTTATGTGGCTTTCATTGCTCCCACCCTTCATTGTGTACGTGGTGCTGGGGTCGAACCCACACACTTGCATTTGCCAGGCAAGCGCTGTAACCACTGAGCCACCGCTCCAGCCACTTAGCTGCCATTTTCTATGTCACAAAAATCCTTAGTTTATCGAATCAGACTGTAATTCAAATATTACATATATGCAAATTAATAACAAAATAAAATCAAAAAGGAAATTACTCATATACTTGGTCTAATTCAGATATTCTGCACACTTAGCAACATCTATATGTTTGACTGTTTCAAAGACAACAGAAATAGTTGGGATTTGGATATAAAATCTGTTACGTGCGCTGCACTTTGCCCCAGACCTGGCCTCCATTAGCTTTCCATGAAGCAGCCTCACCGGTGTATAAATCGGGAACTCCAGAGACTAGCGAGGAGGTTGAGGAGAGAGCCGAAGAGGAATAACTGCTGGGGGAGCCGCCTGGTGGAGCCTGGGTGGTTACAAAAGACAGCAGTGAATGGGTGGGAGGGTAGACTCAGGGTGCACAAGCCGAGCACTCGGTTTGGAGGAAGCACAGGATCGATGTGGCTTGTGATCGAATGTCCGAGCTCAGGAAGAGGTGACAGCAAGCGGCCACAAGCCCTGAACTGCGTTAGCTTTCTGCAGCCGATACTCCCAGAGACATTTCCCAGTATCCCCGGAGAGGGAAGCTCTGAGAAACGAAAGCCCCTCGCAGGTCACTCCGCCCTTCACCACGCAGCGCCCAGCGCCGGAGCCTGCCTGTAAAACGCTCTAGGCACGAAACACTGGGAGCTGCAGAACCTCTGGGAGAAGGAACCTTCAGGAAACCACACTGAGCAGATCTGGAAGGTCTCAGCGCCGTGTGTAAATGTTCCAGGTCGTTTGCTAGAGGAGATTCAGTACTGTTGTTAATAATGCCTGTGCTGTTTATCAGGTCTCTCCATGTGTTCTGTACTTGAAAGGAAATTGTAAAAACAGCCCACAAGTGTAGAAAGGTACTGATGAGGATAGCGAGGGTCCGAGTCTTGGGACACTTAGTTCTGAGCTTGGGTGGGCTTGGTCCTGGCACGGTGCCTCCCCACAGGACCACCCCTGGCTCTGGATTGCCGCAGCCTGCCCTCCTGGCTCTCTGTCCCCTGCACGTGGCCCTCCCATCTCCAGGTCTGAGCATTGCTGGTCCCTCTGCCAGAGGTCTCCTCTCCACCCTGCCCGGGTTGCTGCTTCTGCTGCTCTGGATATCACCAGCGTCCTTTGACCACCCCTGCTAAGCTGCCCTGCACCATGTGAGCAGTCCCCTTCCCTTCATGATGCTTGTCACCAACAGCTTCTCAATTCATGCCTGTGGATGTGGCTAAGCCTCCCCACTCCACCGGTACAAGCCCTCAACCCAGAACAGCCCTTCACGCTCAGCTGATGTGCAACAGATCTGTGAAGAACAGCGAGTGCATCTCATGCAACCTGCAAGGGAGGGAGTTGAAAAGGCTTCCTTGATTTGCTTTATATTTTGAATCTTACTGAGATCCATAAAGGTAAAATTCTTTCCAATGACCACTGGGCTAATCCGTGGCAGAGATGGTCGAAACCAGCCGGCTGTGGTTCCAAACCCTCACCCAGTCAAGGGCCCTGCCTCCAGGAAGTATGAGGCCAGCCTCCTACAGGGCCCTGCCAGGCACAGAGGAGGCACCCTGGGAAAAAAGTGGATCCTGGACACCGAGGAGCAGTGCTAGCCAAGGAAAGGATGGGACTCCTTAGCTATCCCTGAGGTTCAGCTTCGTTAACTTTTCATCTTTTAAAAAGTTGAGTGCATTATAGATCTAGGTGATCGTAGAGTTCATTATAACATGATCATAAATGCTTATAACAGTTTTTCCCATTTCAGTCCCCAGTGAGGCAAACACAAATAAACAGAAAGGGGAGAAAACCACTTTTGTGTAATTTTAGTTGAGTACACAGTTTAAAGACCTGTGCACTGTGTTTCAGCAGTTATCTTTTAAGGCTAAACTATTAATTCATACTTTTTTCCTTCGTTATTTACAAGACAGCTTCAGTTTTGAATCTATGACAGGCGTATTTTCTAGCATTTTATTTAAGCTAGAGTGAAATGAAAAGATAAAGGTAGAAAAACCCGAAGCAATTTGTTCATCCGTATCTGTATCATCTATTTATACATAAAATGAGTAGGAATGTTCAGGAAGAAGAATCAGAAGAAAAGAATAAAACACTTCCAATAATGAGTTCCATAGGAAAGCAATCTTTGTCAGAGCTAGGAAATTGAAGTTGTTCAAATTCCAAAACCTGAAAAAGAATGTAGATTATTTGCAGATTGGTGTATTGCTTCCAGAAGGAAGGAGGTATGGTGCTGAGATTGCTGATGGGCTCCCTCTGGCAGGCCTGGTGGTCCCTCCCCAGGCAGAAGCACTCACGCCCCCCATGTCTCCCCCTCCGTCCACAGCAGGGTTGTTTCACCTAGGTGCCCTGCAGCTCAAATCTGTACTGCCAGGCTGCACACGTGTGCGGGTGCTCCTCTGCTACGTGGTAAATGTGCAACAGTTTAAAGTCGTAGGGTCATCTGGTCTTCTCAGGGAGTTTTTCATTTGAAAGGGAACTTTAGGGATCCTTTTCCAAAATCACTCTATATTGTTTTCATGATCGTGGAGTCTCCCCCTTCCTCCTCTGCAATCACAGTGCTTGGGGTGATTTTTTCCCATTTATTTGGAAGCAGCGGTTCTTCAGCTCCTGGGAAGATGACCCATAGAACACCCCACAGGGAAGGAAAGTGGTTTCTGCACAATGCCTCCCAATCCACTCGCGCTTGCCTTGCCTGATGTCCCACAAAGCCACCATGGCTAAAGCCATATGGCATGCATAGCAAGAGCAGAAGTACGCAGGATGTGAATTCCAGCAAAATCATGTCTTTCTAATTCCTGTTCCGGTGATGAGAAAGCCCAGCCGAGGTGGAGATACTGGGAACTGAGTGCGAGGCTTGGGATTAGCCAGCAGCCGCCTGCCCCCTGCCCCCTGCCCGCTGCTGTCTGGCTCCCAAGGCCCAGGCACCAAGGGGCTGATGCACTGTCAAATACACTTATTCTGCATTATCACCACTGAAAGAAGAATTCTTGCTGCCAAGCTGCCCAGGAAATGAAATGTTACTCTGGATCAAACTGCACTACATAATAAATTCTCCCATTAAGCGAACTTGTTCTTTTAAGTAGCCAATACTTTTGATGAATTCTTATGTATTCTCATTTATTCATTTATTCTACAGGAATTATACACATTCCTGACCTTTTTTTTTTTTTGCCAAACTGCTTCTTTATTTTTTTAAATTAATTAATAAATTTATTTATTTATTTTGAAGAGAGGGACAGTGAGAGAGACAGAGAAAGAGAGAATCAACTGTATTTAGTTTTTCACATGGCCTTCGTTGCTCCAATACTTAGTTGTGTACATGGTGCTAGGGTTTGAACCCGGGTCCTCATCTCGCCAGGCAAGCTCCGAAACTGCTGAGCCACCACTCCAGCCCCAAACTATTACTTTAGTTAGAAGTTTTTCAGGAAAATTATGGAACAACATGGGCGATACCTTTGACTTGATTTTTGAGTTGGCTTTCCAGGTAAGGGGTTCGGCACTGTTGGAGTGGGTCCAGGAGTGTGAGTTGCTGTGGGAAGCCTGCTCTCCCAAGGCACTCGCCCCTGCCCGGAGCTGTCCCGCAGTCCTTACTGTGGACAGGGCTCCCTGTCTATTCATCCCTGGGTGCTGCATTTTGATTCTAGAACAATTCTTACTCCAAGTTTGTTGTCCAACTCATCCTTGAGCTGCTAGGAGAACCCACCAGAGTCCACAGGAATCACACACGTGGGAAGACCAGAGGGCTCTTGTGGGGGGAACAGCCTGCCTCCCCGAGGGGTGCTTCTTGCAGTTACACTGCCCACTGACTGGACGACGGAAGGGAGACAAAGGTTCTAGGAAGGCGGTCTGTAGGGTCCCCCTCCCACTCTCTCCTCTCCTTCCCTTGTGGTCACTCTATTCCCTGTGGCCACCTAGATGTGGGATTTCCCACAGGTCCCTGCCCTTGGTCATCTTCTCTTTCCTCTGTATTTTTCTCAACCACATTTTCTTATTACCGAGGCCAAAGCCGTGTCTTCTCCCTCTAGTCCTTTATCTCTGGAATCCTGTTTTCAATTTCCAAAGGCTAAATTTCTGCATGAGATTTCAAATAAAGTAATTTTTAAATTAAGTGCATCATTTTATCCCTAAGCCAACAATATAGCTCTTTCTTGTGGGGTAGTGGAAGGAAAATCAAACCTGGGTTCAGAAGACTTGGGCTGCAGTTCAGGATCACAGCTAATTATTATGTAACTTTCCCAGGACACATGACGTTTCTATTCCCCGGTCCTCTCTTCTGCACACAGGCAAAGAGGAGCCGGGGAGGGGCCCACACTCTCAGCCTCCAGCTCAGGTCTAACTGCCCCCAGTCCCAGCTGTGATGCATCCAGGTTCCTTCCCCTGTCCCCAGCTACGATGCAGCCAGGTTCCTCCCTCTGTCCCAAGCTGCGATGCACCCAGGTTCCTCCCCCTGTCCCCAGTTGCAATGCACCCAGGTTCCTTCCCCTGTCCCCAGCTGTGATGCACCCAAGCGCCTCCCTCTCTCCCCAGCTTTCCCGAGTCCCATCCAGAAAGGACAAGCACACAGAATCTTCTTTTACATCCCTAACCCTGTGCGATGTTCCTGTGGCCTTGGAGGCAGGAGGGGGCGAGTGCCAAGTCACTGGAGAAGCTGATCATCATTGAAACCTGTCACCCTCATGCATCCCTCCAGCTCCCAGTGTCCCTGACAGGAGAACCACTTCAGATGGGTCAGATCCCCTTCACCCATTCTCTTGGAACAGGAAAGCAAGATCTTTCAGTTTCCCTGGTCTATTTCAGGGCCCTGAGCTGAGCTGACACAGAGCAGCTCTCCAGGCTGGGGAAGGCTACAGTCAGAAGCACAGGTGGCACCAAGTGCAGGTCCACACAGCACACACGTGTGCTCCTGCCACACAGGTGCCAGGTTCCCAGCAAGGGCGCCTGAAGAGGTGGGCCAGGAGCTGCTGTGCACCTGGCACTGAGATCATGGCCTGTTTCCAAGGCCCTGACTCAGCCTGTGGGGGTTCCTTCTCGTCCAGCCTTTATTCCTTTCGCTAGATTCTTCCCACAGATGGGTTTTACCTCCCAGAGATAGCCCTTCCCCTGCCTGAGGTGTGATGCTCTCTGTAGGATCCCTGTTCTAAGAGGCAGTGGACTCTAATGACAAAGGAAAGGGAAGTGTGCTTTTTGGGCAGAAGCCCGGGAAAGCTGACCTGAGGCAAACCCTTTCTCTCCGTAGGGCCCTCTGCAGAGCGCCCATCACTTCACAAGCATCTGGTGGTGATGCACATTTCAAGTCACATACATGGGAAAAGGTGCCTTTGGGGAGATCGCTGAGTGGAGGAGAAGGGGAGACAGGCTTCCAACTTCCTAGAACAATGCCCTTTTCTGCTGAGCAGAGGTTTGGGGCGTCTGGCATTGCCACCCTGCTGCCTCCAGCCTGGGGTCAGCATTTTGTCAAACAGGAGATGCCACAGGAGACCTTTATCTACTCTGTGGAGGACTTTGAAACCAACACTCTCAGAAAGTCAAAAGTCCACTTTCCTTATCAATGTGGGGAAATATATGGATGTTTTAGATAACAGAGGGAGACAAGCTAATGAAAAAACCCTAAATAATTCATGAACTTTAAAGTCTGTTTGGGTTTCACTCAGTTCTGTCTCAGGAGCTTTGTGTGGAGCTGAGGTTTCTCTCGGTTCCTATCACATCAATCTGCCCTCCGACAGGACACTCACCAGGCTTTCCGCAGTTGACACATGGTACTTCCCTTGAGGAAGGAGGACTTGCATTTTGAGAAAAGCACAGTGGGGCTCTTTGCTTCAGGGAGAACTTGACCCTCCCCTACCTGAGCTTTGATGGGTGAGCAGACCTGGGGCTCAGGACAAACCAAACTCAGAAGAGGAGACGGTTGTCCTTGGCTCTGGGGTGCTCAGTGGGGTAGGCTGAGCGGGTGCGCTGGGGTGGGTGTGACATTCAGGCCACAGTTTGAGGAGTCTCCACTCTGAGAGGGAAAGGGAAGCAGGTAGACAGGGGCACCAAGTCAGCAGTCTCTGCAGGAAACCTTCAGTCCTGGAGGCTGGGGCTCTGTGTGAGGCTTCTCTGAAATGTGTTTCCAAGGCGTGGGAAACGGGACTCTAGCTTGTGGTGCATCAAATGCTCCAAGCCTGGAAGAATCCTGCAACGCGGCAGACTGGGGGCTGCACAGGGGCCACCCTGTGATCCCAGAGGGAGGCAGGTCCTCTGGGTCAGAAGTGGACACTACCACAGGCATCTAACCCCGCCTCACCTTTACTACTTAAGCACACAGGGAGCGGAGCAGGGGTGTAAAGCCAGAAACATGCTCTGCTGGCAGCAGAAGGGGACCAGAGAGCTGGGGTTCTTAGAAAGGCCACTGAACTGGAGTTCTGGGTAATTATTTTCCCACAAGCACTGCTTAGCAGTACTGTCTGTCTTAGCAGAAGCTCACTAAATTCCGAAGTATGCCTGCTGCCTTCTCCACTTTTCCCATTGGCCCTCTGTCTTATTCGATCGTCAAGTCTATTCATGTTATCAGTATAGATGTACAAAAGCTTGGAGCACCGTCTTGCGTCAGCCCTGATTTCGCACCTTATCCTTTACACTTCTCTCCTTTCCACACGGCGGCTGGGAGAGTATTATTCTTCACATGTTGCCTTTTAACATCAGCCCCTCCACTTTAGCCTTTACTTTCCCAGGCTCTCGTGTGCTGCGACCCTGCTGGATGATGCGGCTCTGGACAGGAGTAAAACCACGTGCTGAAGACCAGGTACAAGGACCCGGCAGAGGGTCACAGCCGGAAGGTGAGGACTTGCTGGGGTGGAGATGAAAGGAAAGGACGGGGAGATGGCAGGGGCCTTGGGACCTGAGCAAAGACGAGGAGGAAGGAAGCCTGTGGCGGGAAGAGAAGGCTGGCGGCTGGCACAGAGGGCTCGGCCTCACCTCTGTCACATGCACTGCTCAGCAGTGTGGACAGTGTCCAGATGGTGACTCCCTGCCCAGGAACTAGAGCCATTGGCAGACACGGAAGAGGGCGAGACCTACCGGGTCTCGGGAAGGGTCAGCATGGTTCCTGAGGAAGCAGAAGGGATGGATGCAGTCACAAGGCCTAGAGGAGAGGGCCCCATGTGCCAGGGTGTCATGCCACTGCAGCAGGGTGACATGCTGGGGTGTCATGCCACTGCAGCCCCGCTGAGCACCGCAGATGTCCTCTGAAGCTTTGTCAGCACAATGGAGTAGATCTGAGTCCTGATCAGCTAAGTTCCAATATGCTGGGATTATTAAAATACCAAAGGTTATGATCAGCAGTCCGGTAACTTCAAGCAAGCTCAGGAATTTAAATGGGACACTTTTAAATTCAAATTGAAGTACAATGAGGTTTCTGATTTTTTGTTTTTTTCTACCAGGTAGTGAACCCAGGGGCACTTAACCACTGAGTCACATCCAGCACTTTTTATCTTTTATTTTGAGACAGGGTCTCACTAGGCTGCCGAGACCCTCACTAAGTTGCTAAGGCTGGCTTTGAACTTGCAGTCCTCCTGCCTCTGCCTCCTGAGCTGCTGGGAGTACACCCAGCCACGCCTGCTCATTTAAAAAGAGGCCTGGTCTCCCTTGCTTCCTCCAGTAGGTAATGAATGGGTGGAGCCAAGGCAGGGCTAAGATGGAGGGACACACGCCCACTCATGCCGCGGCGCTGTACTGCCTTGCACGTAGAGTCTTGCCCTCTGCAACCACCAGAGGAAAACTGCCATACACCATGCACCCTGCAGCCCAAGAGTGCCGTCAAAGCGTCTGAACCCACAGGTTCTTCAAAACCTCATTTGAAGGAAAGCTAAAGTTGTTCCATGAGTGGAGGGATAATGGTTCCATTATCCCACGAAGGACTGGGACACACCCATGGCACCATCTCTGTCTTCACCTGCAGCCAGGCTGCACCCTTCGCCCTGGGCAGTGAGTGCTGCAGAGCACAGCGAGACAGCTGACCAGGACCCCAGCAGTGGGACCAGACAGCTGCAAAGCAAGGCTTTACCAAAGATGAGGCATGAAAGTCAGCGAGGGAGAGAAGCGTTCGGGAACGTTCACTCCCTCAGAGCAAGTCCCAGGATGATTCTGTCCCTTCTGCTCCCGTGGATGAAGCATCACAAATGAGGTCACGGTGCCCACTTCTGCGTGTGAAGCAGTCTTTCGGCACCAGGAGAGTGACATCAGGACTGTCATGCCCATTGTGGTGGCAAGAGGACCAACGTGGCATTGATTTAAAGCATATCCCCAGGAGATGCTGATTCTGAGAGTCATGTGCACTCGTTCAAAGTGAAATGCACGACCATTCTTCAGTCCGTAACCCACAAAATCCACCTTCTATTTCTTCACATTTAGCCCTGTCCAACTCAGATATCAGAATCCAGAATAAAAATAAACCTTATTTTAAAATTTGATTATGTAGTGGTTATTTTTTATACTGAAAGCCCTACAAAATCAGAAAAACTGGGAATTACCCCAGAATGTTTGATCACTGACTCCTCTCCCAGTGGGTGATCTAAACCTTGAGTTCCTGACTCATATGCCAACAAGGCCAAGTAGGCTGCCAGTAACTGGGGACCACAGAATTTGCCAGTTGTGGGGCTGGAGCAGTGGTTCAGCAGTTGCCATGCTTGCCTGGAATGCGTGAGGACCCAAATCCAAACCCCAAGTGCCGCGTATGCAGCAAAAAGTTGGAACCACGAAAGCTGCATGAAAAACTAGATAAAATTGATTCTCTCTCTCTCTTTTAAAAAAATTTTTTTTAAAAGCCAGTCTTTTTTGTTTGAATGGCCAGTTTTCGCTTGGTGTGTCATGGAAGTCATTTCAGGTGTGCAGGAAGAATCGTTGCATAAGAAGGGGAAGGCAAAGGTCTCCTCGCTACTCAGGACCTGGAAACAAGGGAAACAGCAGCGTAAACAGGGCAGGCCTGCCTGACACACAGCCAGGGGTGGATGCACCAGCCCCAGAGCCACCAGAACCCAGGCACTGCCCATCCCATGCTTGCCTTCCTTAACCGCCTGCTCCACTTCAGACAGCATGTGGCTGTCACTGCCCGTCATCCTCCAGGTGCCACCACCAGACAAGCAGCGGGAGTCTGGAGAACAAGGCCCTGGCAGGCTGAGGTGCCGCTGCATGGGGAGCCCGCAGGAGAGCCCAGGGCCATGCGGACCTGCAGCCAAAGTGCAAAAGCACCTCATTCCAGCGGTGAAGCCACAGCCGAGCGGGCTCCGCTGCTGGGGAAACCGCCTCCCGACCTTCACAGATCACGGCAAACTCACATGGGCTCTGCAGATTTTCCACTGTTAAGTGAGGACTGAAAGCTCGACTGGGCTTACTGCATGCTTATAAAAACCTTTTACAGTTGTGTGCATGTACGTACGTGTCATGGTGAATTCTGCTACGTAAAACTAACACACAATAGAAAGTTGAAAATTTATAAAGTTGATTTTTAATCATATTTTTCTGAATGTTTAAAATTGTCTTAGTCATTTTATCTCATCATTTATGAAAGGAAGGAGTGAACAAAGCCACATCTAAACTGCTTTGCACACTGAAGTTCTGTAATTCCATGATGAATGTTTAATTTATAATATTGCTTATTATATTCTTGCCCTGTAATCTTTCAACATACATTTTGATACCATAAATTTGATCAACTTCCCGTGATTCATATTAGTACTGCCTACTTCACTAAAAAGAAGTCAGAAAAGACCACTGAAGTGAGAGATGTACTTTCAAAAGAGATGTGTCACCTTCGGTACCTTTGAGGAACTATAATTGTCATGGGGCGGGAGGAAGGGAAAAGTCTAGATAAAGGTGCTCATGACGTTCACTGTCTGAAAATCTCCCTGCCAGAGGGATGCACAGCATGCAAATGGGAGCAAATTCTTTCCAGGACTGGAAAATGCAGCCCAGTTTCCATCAGCTGCTCACTTAGGGTCTGACCTGCAGGACTGGGGATCCACTGCAGACTGTGGAATAAATTACGTGGTGAGCTACAGTCTCTGGCACATGTGGCCTCATAGAAATGGCCCTGAAATACCTTGGAATTGACCTTCCCTTGATAGGATTGTGGGGAGAAAGGAAATGGGTGTCCCTGTTAATCTCTTCAGGTAGTGGGAAGCCAGCTGCTCTTTAGAGGTCACATCACACAATAGAGCACCGGTGGCTCTGGGTGATGTCACCTGGCCATAGGTCTTGTCCTAACTCTCAGTAGGACCCCAGCTTTGAGCAGGTTTCTTCACCTGTCTGAACCTTGCTGAGCTCCTAGCAAGCCCTAAGACACCCTGATGGGAGATTTACAGGAGTCCTTGTGTGCTGAGAGTCGCTCTTACCACCGGATTCTGAGCCCCTGGCCCCAGCTGAGTCTCTCCTTGCCTCTTCCCTTCCTCCTTCTTTTCCTCCTCCCCCTGCTCCTCTTCCTCCTCCTCCTTCCCCTTCCTCCCCCTCCCCTTCCTTCTCCTCCTTCTCATTTTCCTCCTCCTCTTCCTCTTCCTTCTTCTCCCCCTCCTCCTCCTTCTCCACCACCTCCTCCTCCTCCTTCCCTTCCTTCTCCTTCTGCTTGAACAGTGAAGTACTAGCAAATCAACTGCTAATGAACTATCACACACACACAGAGCTCTGCCCACTGTCAAAGTTGATAAGTGTCTCTACAGCTTTGTGGAAGGAAGGAAAAATGAGTGGATGGATGAAGACTAAGGCTGTGTCAGCCCTGAGTGCCTCTTGTGCAGAGTTTCATGAGACCAAGGGAGCAGGGGCAGCCAGCGAGGTGCCAGGCGGCATCCACATGCTCCCAAGGCCGGTGCTGGCTGACAAGTCTGGAGATCACACTTCCTCCTGACACTTAGGACCAGCAGACAAGCGTGTCTTCAGCCCAGCAGTTCATGTGGTGTGCATAGCAACCCAGCAGAAAAATGACTGATAATAATAAGGATAAAACTTCCAAAGGTTTTACAGAGATTTTTGGGAAGCATCTCCTAATGAAGAAGCAACTTTCACTTTCCACTGTTTTGCAGATAAAACTGCATGTGCTCTCTCTTGCCTGTCGTGTCAGGAAGTTTGCAAAGTTGTGAAAGGCTGGTGACACTGCATGTGGCTTTCATTGCAGATTCCACTCTAAGCATATTGGGAAAACTACTCCTACAACAATGAAAACAGGTAGGAAGCCTAAATATTTTTTGACTGTAAGATAGTTTCACTTTTAAAGTATATTATCTAAACGTCATAAATGCATCTTATTTCTAACTGATAAGTAACCGCTGCTCTGCTTGCAAGGTGAAGTCTGGGAAGAGAAGGGACTGTGGGGCTGCAGACAGCTTAACCATGGTGCTGGACACTCCTGCAGCCGCCCATCTGAGCCTGCTGGAGGGAGGCAGTGTGGTGGGCAGGGAGGGTGCAGGCTGTGCAGGAGGGGAGGGAGATGGCTTCTCAAAGGCAGATCAGCAACCATTAAGTTCCCACCCTGTAACAACCACAACCTAGCACGGCAGAAAAGACGCACACATGGGGAAACCACCCTAAAGCATCCCCCCATTATTGCATAGCAGGGAATGCAAATGAAGCCACCATGTGACACCGCTTCAGGTCCCCACACGCTGCCTGCATGCATAGGAGCATCATGCTGAACCTCATTGATAGGTGTCAGTAACAACACTTGAATGATCTGAAACAGCCCTGATGGTGTGAAGACCAGCAAGGAAGGAGGGGAAGGACTCTGACGGTGGGTGTGCATGGCCCTGCCTCCTCTCCAGGCACAGCTGTGGGTGGCCTTAGAAGCCAAGAGCGTATTTCATTCACTGCAGCGTATTGACCAGGCCCTGCGAGTTCGTTCTGTCCTGGACCTGGCCTCCCGCTTCCCCAGCTGTATTGATGGACTTGCTGGACTTGATCCCACTCAGATGGGAACCGGATGATGGCATGAAAAGCTCTGCCACACCTGGAAATCCCTGACATTTTCAGTGAATTCAAGTTGGGTCCAGAACGGGGCAGCTTTCTGCAGCAGAATAAGCTCCACAGAGTCCCTGGCAAGGATGGAAGAGAGAGGTCGAACCTATTCCCAGCAACCATGCTGAACACTGGGCAGCCCGGTTCCTCACGCTCCACCTGTGAACTCGGACTGGGAACTGGTGTTTATGTGAAGAGGCAGAAGGTGCTGTGTTGCCTACATAGACACTCAGCACAGCTCTCCCCGTGCACCGACTGGCAGCAGATTTCTCTGCGTGCACCTACTTGGAGGGGGGCAGGCTCAGCAAAATTCTCTGTGTGCACCTACTGGGCTGAGTGTAATTGGGCTGTAATTGGCCTGCCTAGATTCTCA
The DNA here is from genome assembly GCA_004027875.1 of Aplodontia rufa. Lineage (NCBI taxonomy): Eukaryota > Metazoa > Chordata > Mammalia > Rodentia > Aplodontiidae > Aplodontia > Aplodontia rufa. The sequence continues at coordinate 25,575 of PVKS010012164.1, read as the reverse complement.
CGCAGTCTAGATATACATTTTTCTTTTCAGCTAATGGCATCTGTTAACAATTAGTTTCATACAATGATTTGCTTGTCTGAAACGTGAATCTTTTTATTAATTTATTCTAAATTGAGAGACTGGATTTGCAATCTCCAATCCACCTCTGATAAAGCCAATCAGAGAACAGCAGTGTGTACATGCAGTGTGCATTTTCCTGCATAATTATTGAGATCAGTCTTACATTGCCTTGGAAACCATAGTACTTACCTACGAAGGCTACCTTCAAATCCTCAGCTAGGATGTCAGATTTCAAAGTCCACCACTTGAGGATTAGACAAGACCAAAACTTTGTCTTTGCTTTTCATTAATATTCTGCTGACCATTTTTAAAAGTGTGACAATTATGCCAAGCCCTTGGAAGGATGTGGTTTTGAATAATCTCATCCAATGTTAATGTTTTCTTTTCTCTCCTGGTTACTATTAATCTAAAGGTCACTTTCAATATATGTATTCATGCATTCAAGAAATATCCATGGTAAGGTGTTCAAAGTTCAGTATTGTATAGCAGGAGTCTCTAAAATTAGTAGAAGATGAGATCACTGTCAATAAGATCTTCAATTATGAAAATAAAGAATCAAGAATGTTTTTTCTAATCAGTCCCATTCCAAGCGAGCTCTCACCAGCCCTCGAGATCTCCCCATGAAGGACTGTGCAGGACTGGGCCAGCAGCCTGTGCATCAGAGTGTGCAGCCTGCGATACCAGTAGTCACCTGAGCCATGCATGGGGGCCTCACCAGGGCTTGCCAAGCAGCCCACCTTCTGATCACTTGTGACCTGCAGTAGCACCCTCCAGGAGGTGGGTAGTGGCAGGTGTGCCCAGCCTGTTGGCCCTTCGCTCCTGGCCTCTGCATATCTGCAGGGGTGGAGCCTGCCCCTTCCTAGGCTAGGTGTTGCTGTGAGTCTCCAGGGACATTCAGCCCTGCTGTCTTCTGCCTCCCAGCAATGTGGTGACACTGCAGCCTCTTCCACTTAACCAGTGCTGTCCTGGACATGAATGAGGCCACTGTCTCACTGGGGACTTCACTGTCCTGGGAGCATCCTGGAATCTTTTCTCGCTGTGTCTCCTTCTCCTGAAGGCTCCTGTAGCTAAGTTCACCCACCCAGCACAACCTCCCTTTGCACAACTCAAGGTCAGCACATTAGGGACCTGATTACAGAGCCATTGCCCATAGCATGCTCACCTTGCTCACGCTCCTGGAGAAAGGGCTGCCGTAGAGGGTGTGCCGGGGGCGGGAGTCCTGGCATCCTGCAGGTGCCACAGTAAACCTTTAAATCGTCTTTCGGCTGATTTTGCTGTCTAAGTAAATGAAGATATCCATAAATAATGACTGTTTTTCAATTTTATGCATTACAAATAGATTATCTTTCTCATGATTTGAATGACAATTCTCCTTTAGGTACTATGTTTTATACGTGCACATAGAAGATACACACATAATGATGGACAGATATCCATCCAATCCTTTCTGGTTAGGTGTTTTCATTAAGAAATGTGTTTTTCAGCCAAAGGATGAATTTAAATTAAATCTTAAAAAATATTCACATCTCAAAAGTTCAGGAGCATGTTTTAAAAGTTTTGAATGTCTCTCTTATTTAGTGATGTGAGGAAATCAGCCTGTGTGCTATTCAAATGTAAGTCTAGGTCTCACCTGTGAAGGAAGGCATATGTAGCTAGGATCAGGGACACCCTGCTCTCTATGCCTCAAAGATGAACAAGTAGTTCCAGGCAGCCGGGGCTCAGAACAGTCGGAAGGTGCTCTGGGTGTCTGCATGTTCGCGTGTTCACACGGTTCAAATCATGACGATTTGGGAACTCTGCATAGAAGCTTTTCTCCATCACTGCATTTTCCCCTTTGGGAAGAGGGAAGCTCAGTTGTTTCTCCTCCCCACAGGGTCAAGCTTCAGGTGCCGTGGAGCAGTGAGAGGCTTCAGCCACGCCTCTGCCGCCTCCCTGCATCCTCTGCCTGGGAGGGAGCTGCACCTGGAGGGCGAGGGAGGCTCCGCCCTGACCCCACGCGGCTGCTCTTGTGGGGAGAATGGCCACGCAGAAGACCCAGGGAAAGTCACACCACTGTTCCTTCAGACTTTCCCGAGACAAAGGGCACAGCCACAGCTTAGCACTGTGGAGGGAGCAGCCGGGCATGCGGGAAGCTCCGTGTGGCCCACTCTTCACCAAAGCCCACAGCAGTGTGCTCCGAACAGCCCGGCTCTCCACCTCACCGTCCTCGGTGTGGACACAGCATTCCCATGACTTTTCTAGAAAAATATTGTCCTTTCCTAATTCTGTGCCTTAGGCTTTATTTCCACAGCCTCAAATTCGTAGAAATGAGTCCATCTAAAACAGAAATCCAATCAAAACATTTATCACCCTCTTTTTCTCACAAAATTATAAAATAACAAGTTAACCCTACCGTCTGCCGTGCTGTTGACAGCGGGAAATTGAAGGGCAGAGTCCTTTGCCTTAGCGACGAACTTGAGAACAAGCCCACGTTGGGCTACAGGCCAAGGGTCCTTTGGGCATGACGGCAGAGCGTGGCAGCGCCCACCCCGAGCCCACCGTCAGCCCAGAACCACAGCAGCTCCGTGTGACACCGCAAGCAGTTTCACAGGTGCGACTCCAGATTTCACCTCCATCTTATCCTGAGAGTGAAATCAGCCAAAAAGCATAACAGCAACGGGCCCACGAAAGCACACACAGAATAAGCAAGGAAATTACTTCCCCGCGCCGCCAACCCCGGCTCTCCTCTTGGTGTCCTCCAAAGTCTAAACACAGCGTGCTGGCGGGGTCCTCAGCCTCGCCCTGAGTTTGCCCTGGTGCTGCTCTGCGGCCTGGAGAACAGACGGCCCTGCTGCTGAGCCAGCACCTCAGAGGTGGGCGCACAGCTCCCAGTCCTTGGCCCCACTTTAGCCACTGGCTCTGTCCTCCCTCCTTCCTCTCCTTTCCTTTTCCCTGTGGATCCTGCAGGGACATCTCCACAGGGCTTCTTTGTGTCACCCATCATGGTTTCCTCAGACATGTTACCAACATGTGGCCTATTTAGTCCCCTTACCTCCCAAGGATGGATCAGCACGAGCTCCCGGAACCAGGTTCTGCCTCTTCTTCACCCCTCACTTCGACCCTAGTGCTGGCCTTGTTGGGGCAATCCAAGCCACCTGCTCTCATGTGTCCTGTCTTCAAGTGACAGCTCCCCCTCCTCCTCCTCCCTGGCCTCTACCCACTGCCTTGTGTCCCTCCCTTCCTGTTCAGCTCAAGAATCATTGCTGAGAGAACTGACCCAGCCACAACCTTAGACCTGGCCGCTGTGCCCACCCTGGCACCCACCCAGGGTCCTCTGGTCACCTCTTGTCTCAGCTCGGCTGGTGCTTGCTTGTCCGTCTTCTGATTTTGAGCCCATCATAATCTCCTAGGAAATCTTAGGGAATCAGTAAGCAGTTCTTATTCCACACCAGAATCTGCAGAGAATTCTAGAGATTCTCATGTGTAGTCGAGGCTGAACACTGGAGAAATGAAGAGGGAGAGGGAAAAGAGGGAGGAAGGGAGGAGAGGAGGGAGCGCACCTGTTAGACCCACGTATGGAGAGGATGCACCGGAAAGAACATTTCCCTACACAGGTAGGTATTTTTTAATGTAGACGCATAGGTACAAATTACATTGTGTTATTTGTAGTATCTGCTGAGGGAGGTAGGTATTGATCAAAATAAATAAATCAATCAATAGTTGATGACTGATTAATCAAAGACTAGCAAATTAAACAGGCATTTTCACAGAACTTCATAATTAGAGGTTTATCCTTACATGTAGTAGGGAAGTAGCCTCTGTGACTTAGGTAGCAGTGGTCGATGGTGGTGAGCCATGGAACTCAGGGTACACAGCTCTGCCTCACCCAGGGCCTGGGGGGTTGGCGCTCACGCTTACATTGTCACTAGTCCCTAGGCAGCAGATTCAACAGGTGGTGTGACGCTTTCATCACCCACGAGAGCTTCTGAGCTCTGCAGGTGGAGCAGGTTGGAATGGCAAATATCTAGAAGGAAAACACTGAAATAAGACAATGACAAAGTGAAAAATCAGAGAAGAAATTGTAAGAGTGCTTCTAACTTCAGCGAGGTCTCTGGCATTTAAATATTTTAAATTCCACAAATATGATTAGCATTTAATATTTGTTGAGTTGCTATTTCAAATCTTTTCTAATGTTTTAGGTTGCTTAATTTAAAGGTTGAAAAAGTTCAGTGTTGATCTATAGAAACACAAAGCCAGAGGCCCTGTATCCAACACACTTTAAGAAGCCCAAGTGGGGAGGAAGGAAGCATGGGAGATTGGATGGGGCAACAGCCACAGCCATGGGCTGTAACGTGGCTCGCAGCTCCTTCAGGTCCTCTCCCTGGTGTTAGTGAAGAATGGCAGGATGTCCCAGGGCAGGTGGCTGTCCTGCTGCAGAGCCTTTCAGGACAAGGGGCCCTGTGCCCACCAGCTGCGCTCAACGGTGTCTTGCACATTCTGAGCGGACGTCACAAGGTCCTTTTCCCCACCTGGTGAGGGTGCTGATGCTGTCCGTGATTTCACCTCCACTGGACCACTTCACACCAAATGGGGAAGGGCTAATGATTCAAAGATCAACCACTCTTTCCCACTGAAAACGTGGCCAAGATGCAGCCTCCCACTGAGAGGCCAAGGGGTGTGGCAGGGGACTCTGCCTCTACCCCTTTGCCATTTTTCAAAAGGAGGTAGAGGCACATGCTGCCTCCATGCCCAACTCGACTGATGAGCACACGGTCTCTGTAACAAGCAGGCCACAAACAAGAAGAGAAGAGCAGGTGGGACTGGAGCAGAGGCTCGCTCAGGCGAGCTCAGGAGTTAGTATCCACCTTCTGTTTACCAATGGAAGGCAAACAGGCGTTGCTGGGCTTTACTATTCTCAGCTCACCGCCACACCGCTCTGTAGTGTGTGAGCCCGGTGGTTCAGCAAGGCCCCAGGAATGCTGCAGAAGTCAGGCTACGGGCACATTTGTGGTTTTGGAAAATCAGAGTTCCTGCTGAGACTTGAGCATCTCATTCCCAAGCAATGTCACTCCGAGCCTTGTCCCCGTTTCCTGAATTTGCACATTTTACAACCCACCTACACGTAGGAACACCTTGAGTTCACTTCGCTGTTTTGTGAAATGATATACATTTAAGGGGATGACATCTAATTATCACCTATCATCAGTACCCTCATTAAGTAAGTCTCAGCAAAAAATCAAAATTCAATATAAGACTTTAACATTAATTTATAGATGTTTTTAGCATACATACTAGATAGCTTCCAAAATTGCAACAAGAGATGTTAGCACTTTTTTTAGTTACCCAAGACCAATGTTTGCATGAGATAGAACGGTTCATCATGTTAAAAAAGGAAGCAAAAGGGCAAGTGACTCAACTACTTCTGCTTCCTGTCATCACCCCCTCCCCCTCTCTGAGATTTTCTGATGGTCTGCTGGCTAGCTCTAATTCTCTACCCTCTTATTACACAAATGTAATGAATATCTACTAAAATGCACAGAGTTTAATCCAAAATATACCAGAACCCTTCTCAGACTTAGTAATTTGCTGGGTACCAGTGAGAGTGGTTCTGAGGTCTGATCTGGGAGGCGTGGGGACCAGCCTGGTGCTGCACAGCTCAGGGACCAGAGCCTCTTTTGAATTTCTGTTTATCTTGGTGAATTTATGACTCATCCCTGTGTCTGAGAAGTGAGAACCGTTAACTTTTACTCCCTGATTCGGGAAACTCTTTCCAGGTTTGTGGATTGATGGGAGGCAGACACATGTGAGTAGTGTAGGCATGAGGTTAATTCTATAACCAGGCCCACCATGTGGACCCCCACATTCTTTCCCTTTTGGAAAGCAATTCACCTGCAGCCCTGCCTGGCTTACGTCCACAGGATACGTCAAATTCCTCAGGTGCGAAGTACCTGTCATCTGCAGAAGAAATGCAGGCCAGAAATCATGCACTAAGAGGAACACAAGTTATGTTGAAGGAGTGACTTTTGTGACTCTTACATGGAGCAGAACCAAGAATTCAGGGAGCTACAATAATTACCCCAACCGTAAAATCAGTAAAAACAGGTTTCAACCAGAACTGATTGGCACAGGCCAAAGTGACCTAGAGTGGTCACAGCAGCCGGGACTTAAAAGTCTGACGTCATCCTGCTGTCAATCAAGAGTCAAGAGGTGGACTTGTTTCTTTTCTCCTCGCTCCAACAGGTCTTACTTTCACCCTCTGCTGTCCATGGATGTCATTCAAGCTTGCAAGACAAGAGCCTGGAAAGAAGTCGCCGGTGGTCCACTGCTGAGCGTGACACAAGCAGGTGCGGCCTCCAGAGGAGTCGAGAGAGCTGCGACAGCAGGAAATCCGGTTTAAGAACAGGTGTCACTTCAACATCTTTCATATTCTTCTTACCAAACTGAAACTCAAACAGGAGATGGTGAAAACCTGGAGGAACATATCACACGTCAACTATGTGACCCCTCACCAAAAGACAATCAGAAATGGACAGAAGCATGGGGCCTGAGTACACCCTGCCCCACCGCAGCCCCTCCCAGACGCGCAAACGTCTGAGCAAGGTGGTCCAACGCTTGCAGCAACCATCGCGAATGAATGGCTTTATGGTGCAGTGCTTGAACCCATCGTAGCTGAAGTTTCTTTCTGAGTAGCTTCTTCTTAAGTAGTTATTGCTTTAGTTATCAGAACAATCTTAGGAATCAATACCCCAATTATTCCTATTTAGTGATGAGTATACTGACTGAGCTTAAAAAAAATTAGTCCAAGGTCATTACCCTGTAAGTGACAGACAGGGAAGGTAATTCAAAAGCACGTTCTCCATCCAGTTTAGAATCTCTAGTTCAGCCTCCTGCTCTAACCTGTAAGCTTTGACTTACAGCGGAGCTGTTTCTTTCTTTTCTTTTCTTTTTTTAACCCAGGACCTCTGCAGGCCACACAAGCACTTTACCATGGAGTTAAAGACCTTGTCTTTTTTTTTTTTAACATGACTTCATCGAAACTAAGAGATGATATAATCTCTGAAGATTACATGGAATAGTAAACATAAGCATTTTGTAGTGTCTGAGACATTTTCCACTTTGATTAATTCAACTCAAATTAAAATAACAGCAACTAAATCCACCTGAAGGATTTGAGAATATTTCAATTTGCATCATAGTTTTAAAGCAATTAATTTTAAAAAATGTCAGTGGCAAAGGGACCACATCCAGGGTACATCTGCCTAGAAGAGGGTCCTTTGGAGACCAGATGTGTTTAGAAGTTGGGAGATGAAGAGATTGCGTGTTTTGGAAACTGGGGGTACAACATGGAGACTTAATGTAGCGCGTCCAAATTTCTTAGTCATATGCTCTTTGGGTGAACTTGACGGCTTCCCTAATTACTTTGAGGTTTAGGGCTTCGTCTGTAAAATAAGGGTAGAAAGTTAAAGCTTAGCGACTCCTAGGATTTTTTTCTTTCTTTTTTTGAGGATTAAGATGGCCCACAGAAAATAGTTTGTGCTGTCTTCAGTTAGTGGAAAACTTAAAAGCACACTGTTGCTAGAAAGCAAAATTATGTAAACTTGCATGCTAAATGTTAATTTCATGCTTTTTATAGGTTTTTAATATTTGGATTTTAGCATATCAGTTTCAAGAGAAGAAAAATGCAAAAACAGAAGTCGCCTTAGTGAACAGATTTCACGCGTCTCAGCGTGGAGTCTTGTAGAATCCCTGGGGACCCGCAGGTACTGCACCTTCTTTGTCTCTTATTTTACCACTTTCAAATATGTGAATGCTTGTGAAGTACAATCAGCACATTTGTCATTTCCAGAGTCAAAGGTCAGTGTTGATGGACAATTTGAACCTAGACTCTGTGTCCATCGAAAACCAAGTGGCCACTGCTCTTGCTGACCTAGTAGTGTATCTGGGTGTTGCACAGACACCCACTGCTGTCCAGCCCCCACCCCAGACACACCCACCTCGCTCGCCCCGCTCCTGGGCACACCCCCTCCTGTCCTGTCCTACACATGTTTGCACTCTACACTGCCAACTGCAGGCTCTCAGGTGCTGCACCGGGGCTGCTTTCCTTGGGGTCCTCCTGGGCTTGCAGGTTTTTCTTTGCTCCTTGTTCCAGTCTCTCCTTAGCCTTGCCTTCCTGGAAGCTGCAGGCGGGTCGGCATGGTGACCACCATTCACTCACTTGCCAGTTGTTAGGGAAGTGACCTCTGCCAGACAGCTAGCACCCAAGGTCACCTTGGAAGTCCTCAAGCATTTTCAGTTGTTCTCAAGTCTGCGCAACCAGTCAGCCATGGAGCACAGCCATGGAGTGCCATCCGTGTCACAGAGGCGCAGGACTGCAGCTCTGATGACTTGACACTTCCTGTCCAGAGACCTTGAGTTGAGTCGCGTTGAGTTCCCCTGGTTTGCTCAGCCACAGGGAAATGAACTTAGACATGACTAAATTGGGCTGTGCACAGGCCGCCACCCCTGCACAGCACTGGGCGCAGGGTCCCTTTGACCTTCCGCTGTCCATGGAGGGGACGCCCCCACTGTCACTTACATCACGTCCCACTAACAAGGGGAATTCAGTGGAGAAACTTCACGTGCTCCTCTGAATAATTTATGTGTCCAGATTCTGCTTACTTTGGATCCCGGAGTTTGGAGTTCCAACCTTGGCCAAATGCCCTCATAAGGCATGTATTCTGGAGAAATAGAATTTTTTTTTTTAAAGCATCAAAACAGAAGCATGTTCATTGAAAGAACTCATATATTTGTTTTAAAATTCTCTGTTTTACCAAAGATCTCGAACTGGGGTCCAGTTTTTAATTTTTGTCCCCAATGCTTGGTGACATTCTGCGTATGGGTGAACTTGCGCAAAGGGACACTTGGCTTTGAGCAGCGTCTGAACAGACCTGGGCTCCTGGAACACGAGCAAGCACGGATTGTTTTCATTGGCCACAGTGACAGTGGCTTAAACCCACCATCACCGATCCTTACAGCGTTCTGTGGAGTGTGGGTTACTAATCCCATCAGAAAAATTGGGAAATTGGGGCCTGGAGAGCTTCAGTAAACCGTGCCAATTCACAGGAGAGTAGGGGTGAACTTGGGAGCCACTCTGTGCCTGACTCCAGAGAACCTGGTCTTTCTGCCGGGTCCCGAACACTGGCAAATGTGTTCAAGTCACAAAAGCTCCTGGTAATGAGTGTGGTTATCTCCCACCATAGACTTCTATCCCGACATATCTGTAGGGCAGGGCTTTTAATTCGAGACATTTGCTTTGACTTACCTTTTAGAAAGATCCACAGGGTTTCCTCTGTGTGAAGTGTGCTCCTGAGGAACAGCAGGTGCCCTTGAAGTGAGCCTCTTCTTGGGAAAAACATTAACTACATTTGAAGGTATTTAAATATTATGTTAGCTCATTCGGCCAAAAAATTTTGTAATTGAATTAGAAACCAATTCTATTTAAGCACAATATAAAAATGTGTTAATAACTGCTTGTCTGACCCCATATATTTAACAGCAAAAAAAATCTAACTCTTGGTTTTATTCCAGGTGTTTTGCAAAGAAATCACCAGAGTTCTGCTGTGAAGGGAGAGCCCCGCCTCTCCAGTGACCTTGGTGTGACCTTGCAGGGACCGCTCCTGGCAGCTCTCTGACCTCCGCCGTGGCCTCCCTGTGACCCAGCCGCGCAGCACCCTATCAATCTCCTGAATCACAGGATTAGGAGAGGGCCTCCTTCTTCATGGGCACATCCATTCCCTGCCGTTCCTGTCTCCCCGTCCCCTCTGTACCATGCCCCTATTCATCAGCCACAGGGACTGCTCCTGAGAGGGGACCAGGGAGTCCTCCCACCCTTTACTCCCACAGAATTTTACATCATTGGCCTTTTCCCTTCCTGTCTTGTTTCTACCTGCACACACACAAGCTCCTTGCTCACACCACACCACATGGCGCACCTTCTGCTCAGAGCCAGTTTCCAGCTTTGCTTCGTTCAACAAGGAGGATCCCTGCTAACCTTGGGGTGACTCCCGCCACGTGTGGGACACCGCTGTTAAACACGAGGGGGACGGTTCTTCCTGTCTGGAGGATCTGGGAGCTTCTGCACAGGACACCCACCCACAGCAGTCTGTCTGACTCAGACACAGGGGAATAGGGAGGAGCCTGGGGCCAGGCCCATGGAGTGTCTGCCTCTTCCCAGCCAGGTGTGTCCCCAGAGAAGGGGCTGGTCACAGTCACCCTCTAGCACGTTCTACCTGGTGACCCAGAAGGTGCAAGCACCGCGTTCCCTTCCACTCCCCCAATCAATCACCACCCCACTGGTGCAAACCTCATGGTTTAAGTACAGTTGCAAATGCACAGAGAACCCCCGAACCAGCCGGTGATCACTTCTGAATGATGCGCTTTCAACTTTTCTAATCACATGCTTAGTTTCATTATTTCCACAGGGATTAAAATGTAATTGAATACCGCTTACTAGTGTCTTAAATGGAGAAATTTAGGAACGCTTTTCTTCTTTTTACATTTGGCAATGGTAGTTTTGAAACGAGGGGTCATCATGGAATGCATCTATGCTTCAGGTTCCACTCTTATAAATACCCACAAATAAGATCACCGTGGATATGTGGGGGCCTCCTGGCCCTGGGCTTCCTGCAAAGCTTCAGATCTTGTACACGGACTGTCCCCCACTTGGGACAGCTCCACTCAGTTTTTCAGTTTTATCGTGGTGCAAAAGTAATGCGTACCGGGTAGACACCATCCTTCAGATTTTGAACTGTGGTGTTTTTCTGGGCTTGGATATGTGGTGTGAAACTCTGACCTAACACTGGGCAGCTCCTGGTCAGCTTCACGGTCAGGAGGGGACAGGCACGCTCGGTGCACGGGATGGGAAGCCGTGCTGTTCTGTAGGGTAACTTACCAAGTGCGTTCCTCTTATGACACCTTTAATTTACAGAGGGTTCATTGGAACACAACCCCATCTTAAGCTCGGGGGCACCTGTCCATATTTGCATGTGTGTGTGCACATATAGGTGTGTTTTCGTTCACAGTGACCTGGGTGCTGTAGGGGACTTAGAAATGTCAGCTCTAGAGCAGCCTTGATTGTTTCATGGGCCATGAACAGCACCCTCTCCTCCACAGTCCAAGGGTGCTGCCACGCACGCTCAAGCCTGCCCTGGGCTACTTTCTGCTACAGCAGACACACGCAGCTAAAAATGCTTTGCACTGTGTTGGGCTGGAGCATTCCAAAAAAGTGCAGATCAACGATTGAAATCGCTCAGACTTTCTAAGCCCTAGCAAAATGTGCTTGTCCGAAGAGACTGATGCTCGCCCACAGCTGGCCTGGCAGTCCTTGGCAGCTTGGCTCCCTGGGGAGGTCTGTGGACCCACTGTGCAAAGCCAGGGATCCACAGCTGGAGGAGATTGGGAGCCCTGTGAGGACTGCGGGAGCCACAGCAGGACAGCGTTTTAGGAGGAGGCCAGCAGGGCCGGCAGTTTCCGGAGCCTCCCAGCCTTGACCTCTTTGCACTAAAACCTGCACAGCATGTCAGCTGAGACCACGAAACCCCTGCAGTGTCATTGAGCACAGCAGAGGGACGCACACTGTGAATGGAAGCATGCTCGCTGCGGGGGAAGATGCGAAACGGGGGACAGGGCCACCTCAGGTCACTGGAGGAGTCTGAGGAAAGAGGAGTGCTGTCTGGAGGACCCTCTTGGGCACTGATGCCTAGCCATGCTACAGTCTGCTCTGTGACAGGAAGAGAGGCCAAGGCGGCTGAGCGCCAGGCACCTGCATTCATCGTGCCCACGGCCAGCAGAGCAGGGAGCGTCTGCATCTTCCAGCACCATTCCTCAGCTCTGGGGTTTCCTTCCCGCAGAGGCAGGTGTGCAAATCAGGCACACTGGGCACGTGACCACGCTGCGCAGCTGCGTTGGACCATGGCTGGTGGGCCAGAGCAGCCAGACCGGCAGCATCGCAGGCAGGCAGGGGCTCGGTCCCCCTGCCGAAGATGGCTCCATGGATCATGCTGTAGTCTCGCTGCATGACTGCCTGCCCAATGCAGCACGGACTCACGCTAGACGTCTCCCTCCTACTGTGTTTGTGACTCACTGGGAGCAATGCAGCGCGCTGAGTCCAGCCCACGTGATTTTCTCACGTGCGTCCACATTCTGCATAGGTTTTCCATTAATGCATAACAGATGACCACACATGGGGACTAAAGACGGCTCCGTGGGTCCAGTGCACAGGTCTCTGCTTGAGCCCTCCCCAGGTGTGCAGGAGGAGGTCACCTTGTGCTCTCATTGGGACCTCAAGGTCTTCTTTCAAGATTTTCAGGTTCTTGGAAGAACTTTGTTCTTCCTGGTAATGGAATTAAAACTCCCATTTCCTTGGCCTCTGAGATCCTGGAGCTGGCCACCTCCCTCGCCCTGTGAGTCACTCCATCTTCAAAGCCATGGAGATGCTCCCTCCCTCTGGCTTCCACCCCCCTCAAGTCAACCAGCCATCCGTGGTCCATAATCATGAGCGGAGATCATCACATTCCCATCCCGGGGACTGGCCAGGGCGGGCCCCTGAGGAATGAGGTCTTGGGGCATCTTAGGGGTCTGTCCACCACCTCTGAGCACAGGGGGCCCACCAGCAGCTCCTTGGTCATGATACTGGCTCTTGGGAGTTTCTCCTGTGCTCTGGACAGGAGTCCTCTGTCAGAAGTGTGTTGTCACCCTGTTATCCCGATCTGTGGTTTGTCTTTTCTTTTCCTTGGTGGTGGTGTCAGGAATGTGGAGTCAGCCAGGCTCCCTCACGGCTGTGTGGGACAATGACCAGGAGGTTTTCTGTGAGTCAGAGACAACAAGCATGGCACTGTCATGTAGCGCTCAGCATACTGCCCGCTTCATTGCAATTCTGTGTGTAAACTGAACAGGGCTTTCTGCTGCGTGCAGTGCCCACCCATCAACTGCAGGCACCTCAGCTCTCCCTGCAGGTCCCGCGCCTCTTCCTCAGGCTGCCCAAATCTCGAGTCAACCTGCATTGGCTTTGTTGAGGGGACACTTTTAGTGTTGATAAAACTCAGTCTTCATTTTAAAACAGTTTGCCTACTACACCAGGATGGTAAAGACTTCCTATTTTCTTCTAGGAACACTGGAACTTCAGCCTTCACGTTTTTGGCTCTGATCCATGTCAAATTTCACTAGGCTAGGCTCGGGTCAGGATTCAGCTTTTTCCGGATGTGGGCAGCTAGCCGTTCCAGAGCTGTTTAATATGTACAAAGTGCTCCGCTTTGGGGTAAGCTGTGCGTCTCTTGCTATAATGGCCTCACTCGAAGGTGGTGAGTCTATTGCCAGGACACGTCACCGCATGTCTCTTGTATGCCTGCACATCTCACCCGTCGTACCAAGAGTGCCAGGCTGCAGCCCTTCTGAACCTGGGGGGTTTCTCGTGGTTGTCAGCAGTAAGTCATCTTGAAAGATGAGGGCCTGTTTTCATGGGAATGCATCAGGCTTTTTTTAATGTGATGCTGATATAATTTTTAATGCTACTGCTTAAAATGGTGCTGTGGGAGCAGTACAGACTGTAAAAGCCAAACAATCTGCAAAATTATACCAAGACGAGGAATTACGCAAGCACACACCTGCTTCAGAGTGATCATTGAATTCTCCACAGCCAAACTATGACCCTGGAAGCTGACTTCTTTACCCTCATTCCAGTCCTTCCTATTTACCAGTAAACACCCACAGACCCGCTGTACTTTGCTAAAAATGTTCTGCGTATAAAAATGAGCAGATTCCCCGAGCTCAGAGCTCTTCGGCTGTGCTACAAACCCCCACAGGGTCCTCTTCTCCCAGGCCCACCAGACTGCCGCACGAGAAGTTTCACGCCCACATGCTGGTACTGATGCTCCTGCCAGGAGGCTGAAGTCGTTTTTCTCTGACCCAGGAATCCTGTGTCTTCTGCCAGCAACCTGGGAATAGTAAAAGGGCCTTATGAGGAGGTGAAACCAAGTCTGAAACCCAGCTGTGTCAGCTTATTTGATCGCCATCCACCCTGCAAGGGACTACTTCCTCACTATGGCAGCACGGTGTGAAGGAACTTGCTCAGTGTCATCGCATTACTTAGTCAAAACTCACTTTAAGTTGCAAAACAGCAAAGGTAAAAACATGCATAAAATGTACACGGATCATAAGGGAACCTTGCACAGGGCAGATTCTAAGGGATCCTCACATAGGGAACTCCGTGCCCCTGCCCCTCAGGTGGAGGACTGGAGCAGTGCCCAGCCCACAGCTCCTCTTTCTCAGCCTCTGTGGGTGGACGTGTTCTGATTTCCACAATACCATTTGGTCATTCTCTTTACGGTTTATCACGCTTCCATGAACAGATGGCGTGTGTCCCTGCTCCTAAACTTCATGTGCACGTGTGTGCAGTCCATGGATTAGTGTCTGCAGCTGCTTGAGGTCAAAGGTTACTGTGTGGCTTGTGGCTGCTCCTTGCTCACTTTCATTGCAGAGTGGTCCCCACACAGATGCAGGGCATCCTCGCCCTCACACCTGCAGCATGGTCCCCACACAGATGCAGGGCAGCCTCACCCTCACCCCTGCAGTGTGGTCCCCACACAGACGCAGGGCATCCTCGCCCTTGCCCCTGCACTCTAGCGTGTGGACAATGCCTAGCTTAGAGCATTAGCAAGTATTTCCCCGAGGGTTCTGATTGGCCTTGGGAGTATGCATACCCCGTTCTCTCCAGCGTGTACCTGGGCGTGGAACTTCTAAGGCCTGGCTCAGACTCTTCTCCTTTCTTAGCAAATGCCTGCAGAGTTCTCCAGGCGTTTCCACTGTTCTGCACAGCAAGAGGGTGTGAAGGCTCTGGGTGCTCCTGTTCCTCCAGGGAGGGCACCCAGGACCTTTCTTTTCAGCATTTTCTCTTTGAGGGTGATATCTCCTGTGATTTTAGCTCTCGTTTCCCTGATGAGGCTGAGAATGTGGTCATAGCTTAACGAACACTTGGATGTCGTCCTTTCTGAAGTGACTGGACGGTCTTTACCTGACTTTTTATAATTTTTATTTCAGTTTTTCTTATTGATTTGCAAGGATATCAAGGGTATTTATCCGATTTCAGTTAAACAGCATGACCTGAACGTTTATTCCATAATCTCTTCTTCCTTTGCATAGGTCAGAATCATCACGTGGACCTGGGTGGCTTGAACAGAGTTTGGGAAAAGCCTTCCTTACCAAGGAGTGGTGCATCTAGAAGGTACACGTCCAGCAGCGTCTAATCCCCTCTGCTGGCCCTAGCAGTCCATCTATCCCCTCAGCTGGCCCTATCGGTCTAACTGTCCCCTCGGCTGACCCTAGTGGTCCATCCGTCCCCTCCGCTGGCCCTAGCAGTCTGAGCTCAGTTCTTTGACAAACGTCCGGGGCATCAGTGAATTGACACAATGAGATGCACTATTTATGCAAATGAGCAGGGTACTTCATCAGAATAAACTCCTCTCTGTCTTGGGTAACCCTCTATTCTTTTAGCTCTGCTCATCTGATGTTGATATCATCACTTGATTTTAGTTGGCATTTATTTGAGAGGTTAGTGTTGGACATGTTATGCCCTTGTCCTCTTATCGTTTAGTTGAACGATAATGATTGCATTTGGGAATGGTTGGCTGGAGTCACTCTGACGTTTTCGTAACTCACACTGAAAGGAGTGCATCTTACAGGCGTGGTTAGCGCACGGCAGGTCTGTCCACTTCTGCCTTTGGAATCTGCTTGCCCACAAAGGCTGTGCTCGGGGGGCTGTGCAGGGGGCCAGCCACCCACACTGGTCGCACCTGATCCATTCAGGGCTCCACGTACAGAAGCGATCATTGCCTAAGAACCTTCATTCAGCAACTCTACCAACAAATTCCCATAGTAGTAAAAGCATAGCTAAGTTCCCTGAGAAATTCAGACTATAAAACTAGAAACGAACATAATATAGTGTTCTCACAATTATAACAGAAATAATAAGATCTCAACTATTCAAAACTTTACAAAGGAGAAAACTTTCCACAAAGGACACCAAGATGGTAGCTGAAGGGTAACTAGAAGTCAGCCAGGGAGCCCAGTGGAAAGGAGGCACAGAGAAGACTCCTGGTCCCAGACCACAGGAACGCTGGCACCAGGGGAGGACTCCAGAGGGAAAAGCATATGTCAAGGCTGCTGGACGGAAACGGGACAGCGGGGCCCTGAGGAGCAGGCACCACGGGTCTTCAGAGGGGACCAGGGGCGGTTTTTATTGTGCTTTTCTTCTTAGGGAGAGAACTTTTATTTATTTTTCACCTGCCCTTTGTTTCTCCGACACTTAGTTGTATGTGTGGTGCTGGGATTTGGACCCTGGTCCTCACACATGCCAGGCAAGTGCTCCAACCGCTGAGCCACCACTCCACCACCTATTATTACTTTCTAAAAGGCAAAGCTAAATATTAAAAGCTTTGCATCTGCTCTCGTTCCCAGGGCGCCTGACTCTTCATGATCACAGTGCTTCCCCTGACTCTGGGCACATGTGTGCCCCAGAATGGGAACTGACTCAGAGAAAGAGCATTTCTGTTCTCCTAATGCCCTGCAAAGATCCTCTGGACCAGCAAGACCTGGTAATGCACAGGACTTTATAGATGTCTGGGTGCACACTGGGTTGAGAGTGAGAATATGAATTAAAACTTTAATCTCGAAATAAGACCACCAGGAAATAATTTAGTTCAGAAAACAACAGTGATGATTTTATTTATTTCAGTCGTTAGAAGAATATAAAAAGGTTTATCTACATGCAGTGAAAACTGTAGTACCTGCAGGCGTTAGTCACTGAAGAGTCATCAGAGCAGACACTGGGGAGGCCCTGGTGAGCCACAAGTGTGGCCTCAGGATGGGAATGCAGCCTGGGGAGGAGGAGCTGGGCCCCGCCTCCCACCATGCTAACTGGAAGGCAAGACCCGGTGAAATATGCCTCACATAACATCCACCATTCTAGTCACTTTTATGTGTACAGTGGCATTCAGCACATGCATAATGCTGTGCACACCATCAGTGCCCACCTGCAGACCTTCTCCTTGGGCGCCCACCTGAAGACCTCCTTGGGTGCCCACCTGCAGGTGTTGTCCATGGGTTCCCAATTGAAACAGATGGGCCAATGTAATCTTAGTGCTTGCAGGAAGCCAGCTGCTCAACGGACCTTTAGATAGAGTGTGGCACAGTCGTTGCCAGCCCTGGTGGCACGTTAAAGCCACTCAGGAACTTTAACCTTCACGAGTGCCTCAGCCCATCTCCTTATAGCCCAGAGTGGGTGTTCTTGGACCTGGCACTGGCAGGCAGATGGGGGTGTGCACTGAGCTGTGTGTGCATACACACACGCACACTTGCATACACTTGCACATTAACTCAGGCAATTCCTGTTGCCTTGTTCCCAACCACCTGGTGCCGTAGCTCCGTCTATGAACTGCTGAAGAGAGACAGGGGCGTACTCGTTCACAGAACTGCATGGTGGCTGGGTCTGCGCCGAGGCCTCCACCACGCTGACCAGCAGCTTAAAACTCTTGTATGTAAATTAATGAGCTGCATCTGTGCGATGCCATCCAGACTGCTGGTTAAATATTTTAGTTTCCATTGGATCCTTGGCATCATGTCAGACGCAAAGATCTGTTAAAGACTTGAAGGCCACAAGTTAGCATTCACTTGCTTTGCTGGCTGGAAGACCAAGTTTGCAGCACAAGCAAGGACGATTTCCATTCTCAGCGAGAGGACTGGAACCCTCCTGAAGTGACCCCGACCCTCCGTGACCCCTGAGTCATTTGAGGCGGGCCTTATCTGCATGACATGCGGGCCACGCGATTCTCAGCCGAGTCCAGGCCTGGTGAGTCACCCACCGCTGCTGTGAGACGGGCACCCGGTGGAGCAGCCCGCGCACTGTCTCCGGTCACCGCTGCTCTCGGTTCATTTCACACCTTGAGCCACAGGCATTCTTAACAGAAACCAAGCGTGGAGAGCCCTTCTTCATCTGCTGGGCAACACTGCCTCTGATACTGCTTCACCTGGCCAGGGAGAAAGCTCGCCTGACTTGCTGAAAACCTACATGCTGGGGTTTGCTATGGGAAACATATTGCCTGAAATTTAGTGTTTGGTACAGAATAGCTTCAACTCCTTCCATCTGCCACACTGATTTTCTTCACACTTAACCAGAATCATAAAGCAAACCCAGCCCAGAGCAGATGAAATATGGACAGGGGTAAAGCACAGGGACCATAGAGCCCAGCGACCTGCAGATTAGCCCCAGGTGGCTCGTGGCGGGGATCCACAGCATCCTTCATAAGCCCACCAAAGATTTAGTGCCCCCGTCAGTGTGCAGAGCAGCACCTTAAGGAGGCTGAGCCCCGTGCAGACCTCAAAATGAAATACACCGGGCTAGTTACGCTCCTCTGGGTTCCAGGCAGGGAACGGAGAGAAGCAGATTTGTGTTCAAAGCTCTGTTGAACAAGTTTGTTTCCTTAAGATAATACGATATTTTTTTCATATCATAAATTCTAGACTCTGCTATAAAATGACTCATAGAAAAATATTCTATCTTCAAAGAAAATCATAAAGGACTTATGGGGACTTGGGAATTTTAGACTTGTAAGCATTTTCAGAACCTAGATGGCTCTAACTTTTGACCAAGTTATGCAAAGGTGCTTTGGAGTTACTTTTCTTTCTTTCTTTCTTTCTTTCTTTTTTTTTTTTTCTTTTTTTTTAGGAAGGAATGCATCTCTTTGAACAAATACATGCAGTATGTCTTTCTGTCCAGAGGTTTTAAACAACCGGAACTAAAGGAAGTAGTTTTCAATTTCTTGCTCGTGTTCCTATAAATTTTTCTCTGTATTCAAAAAGCTTTGTAGGTAGGCATCAGCTTATAGGAAAATATCTTGGGGTGGCACTGGGTAGAAAAGACTTTCAACAGGATAGAGTTGGCTGAAGTCCACGGCAGGGGCTCCCGAGACCTCTGCTGCTGGGCAGAGCCCCTCTCCAATACCATCATCAAGCAGTGGTGATGGTGACGCTTCCTATCTGGAGCTCTGTGCAGCCCTCAGGCCTGGGTGTCCATCATCACAGGTGGCTGGAGATGCTGAGAGGATCACGCTGATCAGGACAGTGACCTTGACCCTGGAGGAGGGCACCCTCTCGAGGTTTCTCAGCAGGAACAGAATGTGAGGAGGTGATAAGCTCAGAAAAACATGCACAGTGGGAAAGACCTTGGGGACACACAGGCACAGTAGAAGTGGAAACCGTAGGAGGGTTGTGTTTTCCATTACAAAACTGAAATGAGCCAAAACCTGAGAAAGCAACCAAATAGAGTTACCTGAAGTTGGAAATACACATGTGCCTTTTCTGGCTGGACGGCAAATAAGGTAGCATCTCTTATGCTAATGAGGTCATCATGAAAACAGTGGAGCTCAGGAAGGGAGGAGCCTGGGGAGGGGACCTGTGAGCTGCACTGTGGGAGGGGGAGTCCTGTGAAGAACCATAGCCCTGGGCTCCTCCAGACCTGGCCCAGGCTGGGGAACTGAGCCACGCGGTTCACAGCCTCACGCTGCCCTCTGCTCCAGAGGCGTGACTCACAGCTCTGCAGAAGCCGGGGAAGGTGGGAAGACGCTGTCCTGGCTCTGTGTTGGGGTGACAATAGTGGCCCCACAGCAAAGCTCACTCGCCACACCTCGGACCCTCCCAGTGGGCGCGCAGCAGTAGGCGGATTGCTACATTCTTCGTGAAATGCTGCTGTTCCGGGGCAGGCCGTGTTGGAGCGGCATGGTGTGGCACTGTGCTGGCCGATTCCCTGGGTTTTGCCTGCGCTGAACATGCAGCTCCTCTCTCCACCCTGCCCTGCAACCTCCATCAGTTTCACCACTCAGAGCTGGATGGAAGGTAACAATTGCTAGAAGTACTTCTGCCGGATCCCTGTTGGAGATCTAGTCTGCGTTCTGTGTCTTAACAGGGCAAGGAAGGTCTGATGGTAGGGTTAGACTTGTGGACCTGTGCCCACGCTGGGTCTGGCACCCAACTGTGATGTTCTCAGGCTATGGCGCAGTGCTGCCATCTGTGGACAGTAGTGGAAAGGCCAGGAGGCCTGACCTCGACTGTCCTTGCCAGGACAAGCCACCTCTTTTTTTAGACTTAATTTCTAAGCAATATATATATATATATCATATATATGTATATATATGTACACTAATACACACACATATACATATATATAGTGACATTTCATTTTTTAATTGTGATAAAGTAAAAATAACAAAATTCCCTATTTTAAGTATTTTAAGTGTACAGTCAAGGATATGAACATTACTGTGCAATCTCAAGGACTCTTAACTTTGAAAAACTAGAACTCTACCCGTTAAACACCTCTGCGTCTCCCGGTCCCCGGCTGCAGGTAAGCACCATTCCACTTGCTGGAGGGAGACTGCCTGTCTCCTGTGGGTGGAGCCCACAGCGCCTGTCTTACTGGCTCACCTCAATTGTCATGGAGTCCTCAGGGTTCAGCCTTTCAGCCCTGTCACAATTTCCTTCCTTTTTAAGGTGAATGATGCCCCATCGTACGCATATGTCACATTTTCTTTATCCATTCATTCATTGATGGACACTTGGATGGCCTCTGCATTTGCCAGAGAATGAAATGGACCAAATTATGCTATGTGCAGCAGAGTACATGCAACTACGAAGCTCACTGTGATAATTAATTATAAGGCACCAATAATAATAATAATAATAGTAATAATAAAGGTGTAGGGAAGTTCGGATGACCAGGAGAGGTCACGTGTGTCTCACAAGGAAGTCTTCCAGATTGAGGGAAGCCAGGCACAACCCCAGCACTGAATGCACCTCTGCTGCGGATCCTGCCCCCTGGAAAGGGCAGCCTTTCAGGGATGGTTGAGGACACTGCCCAGCCACGCCTTCCTGGCGTGTGGGGCGAGATGGTGGTAGAACTGGAAAGGCATCCTGGTTTCGGAGTGGGAGGTTTTCTGCTGAATCCTGGCTGGACAGACAACCCGCCTGGGCCTTGGCTTCTTATCAGAGTGCAGATAGCAGGCTTGCTGTGGGGGCGGGTGAGGTAATGCTGGCGCATGTGCAGCTCAGAAAACAGCCCGTACATCTGGCTGTCATCGTCGCTGCTGCGCTCTCCCCCTGAATCCTCGAGGCCCCTCCTCTCTCTCCCTGTGGACTCTTCCAAAGCCAAGTGGCACTTTTATTTGTCTTCTTACATACAGAGAGTTACACAAGGTCTGGCGTGAGCCGGGGGCTCATCCATCTTATCGGAGTGGATGGACTGACCATGGATGGATGTGTCCCCTGGGCGGGGGGCGTGGACTCGGTGCTCATGCAGAGCTCAGTGCAAAATTACAGCGCACACTGAGTTCTGTCCTAAGTCTTTGCCCTTTATAACCCTAGGGGACATGGGGTAGGAGCAGGAGGTGTCTTTGTGTCGCCGGGGCGGCTTCTACTCCCTGCAGGGAGGTGTCTCTGTCAGGAGGCTGGCCTTCTCCAAGGAGGCCCGCGGGAGCCTCTGCAGTGGCTGGAAGCCATCAGTGCAGAACAGCCTTTAAAAAAGCCTCCTGTGCGCTTCGTGTGGAGACAGAAGTTTCAGTTTAGGGAAGACAGGAAGGAAGGAACAGCACGCAGCTTCAGAGGATTTTGGGGTCATCTGAATCCTGTCCCAAGGACAAATTGCTTCCGCGTGAAAGGAGCAGCCGGAAACTCAGTCTCGGCATAGCTGGGTTTACTTGTAAGTCTGAAATGAAAAGGCAAGGTAACGGCGTGGCCGACGCCTCTGTCCTTCTTTGCACTCTGTTGACTACCGCAGCACACACAAAACAGCAAAGCCCATGCCTGGCGATTGGGACCTCCGTGCCTGTCCAAACGCTCCTGCCACAGCCTCTGTGGCTTGGTTATCCTAATAACATTATGCTAAATAAGACTATGCAATTTGATGTAATCTGAAATTTTTGAATACATTAGATATAAAAGTGGAAATCCTATATCAGAACTATTCTACTTAAAAGCAGCACCAAGCAATGAGGGGTTGGGTAGGTAGCTTGGTGCTTTGGTTGCTTCTTCTTTGTGTGGAAGCTTTTGAGTAGCTAAACACAAAGGGGTTTCCATATAAATTCTCAGCTTGAAATAAGCCACTTCACCACCCGCGGGCCAGAAGCAGATTGCAGATGCTGGCAGCTGAGCAAGGGAAGCAAATACCTCAGCTGGGCTCTTTCTAAATGAGGAAAAGAACGGGAAGCAGTCAAGATGTAGATTAAGTTGGAAAAACCTCTCTGGGAGAGTTTCTAGTTTGAAATCTCTGTGTAGATCAAACATATTTAGCATAATCACAAGTGCTCTATTGTGGGGTTCCCCCCCACTGGGAGGAGAGGATAAAAGGCCACATTTTAATTTTTGCATTCTGATATTCCTCAAATTGAGAGATGGCTTTTCCGGATTGATATCTGCAGAGAGCGTGTAGAATATCACTGGACACCTGAGCTGCTCTCTGGTGTGCTTTACAAGTCTACGGGGGTTGTTTAGCGTGAACACTTGGCTAGCGAGGAGAGTCAAAGCCAGTCCCCTCTGGCCACTAACACACCTTGTGGGCTCGCCCAGCCCCGGTGCCTCCAGGGAGTCTCAGTTTCCTTCTATAAAGAGAGGCAGTGAGTCGATCGGCCTCTCAGGACCCATTGCCATATGAGTCTTCACGTTAATCTTTACAGACCTCGATGCTCCACTTACCACCCTTCGTTCTCAGGGTCACGGATGCGTTGGGTGCATTCCTTATTTCTTTCCTGACACTTCAGCGTGGGTCTGCTCAAGCAGGGGGCGACTTGACTGAGTCCTTACAGACTGGCGTCAGGCAGCCTGGGGCAGAGTGGGTGAGCCCAGGCCTGAATGCTGACGCTGCTACTTACTCTCTCTGGTGTGGTCACAGCTGACACAGCTGACACTACAACGGTTATAGAGAAGATGATTTAGGAGTTGTGGGTCACAGAGGATCTGAGGCCTCAGGAATCACAGCAGGAAGCCATCAGCACTCTTGGGCGAGAAGACGGTGAAGGGAGGAAGTGTACATCCTAGCAGAACTCGGAGAACTCCGACAGGGGCCCACCAGGACCTGGGGTAGCAGAGACCTGCAGCGGTGGCCAGACCACGAGGAGGCGGAGAGGGAAAGGCAAAGTCTGCTTCCTCTTCCCTGGGTGCGGGATCTGTAGAATTCAGATGGGGTAAGGAAAAAGTGGAAAAAGTGGAATATAACTGTATCCTAGCTCTGAGTCTCAGGACGTTTATAAATCCCTGAGCCAAAGTTCAAAGTAAGGCGTAAACACTGGAACCCCTGGAGGCACTGTGAGAGTTGAAAGGTCAACTGTCCCTGAAAGGGACCACTTCAGGGAGCCATTCAGGAAATGAGTGGCTAATGGACAAAAACCAAACAGGCAGAGGAACGTTTGCTGCAGAGTGGCCCAGGGGAGTCGCCGGTGCGTATGGTCATGGGGCGGGCGATGCTCTATGCTCATGGTCACAGGGTGGGTGATGCTCCATGTGCATGGTCTCGGGAGCGGGTGATGCTCCGTGCGCATGGTCGGGGGGCGGGTGATCCTCGGTGCTCATGGTCTCGAGGCAGGTGATGCTCGGTGCTCATGGTCTCGGGGCTGGGTGATGCTTGGTGCGCAAGGTCTTGGGGGTGGGTGATGCTCACCCATGCGCATGGTCTCGGGGCGTGTGATCAGCATCCCCGTGTTCTGAGAGGAGCGCACTGACCTCCAGGAGAGACACACCTGGGTGCTCCTGGAGCTGGGCAGGTCAGCAGGGCACACACAGCCCCGTCCAGCACACTGCACCCAGCAGGTTGTTTCCTGCCTACCAGCTCCACCTTGGCACTAAGCCTTCCTACCCTAGACCCAGGAAGAAGTTTGTCACCATCAGGCTGTGACCCTTGGGCGGGCTGAGGAGGACCGTGGAATCAAGCAGGGAGAAGCTACAAGCGACCTTCAGGGGTCAGCCGCCTGTGGGGAAAGGGCAGGGGAAAGATCCACAGCACAATGACTTGATCCCCACCCTGCACCGGCCCTGCTCAGCTGTCTGGCTGATAAGAACCTCGAATTCCTTCATGCTGAGGTCTTAGTCAGTAAAAGAAGAAAGCACACAGAAAAGCATCTAACTGCACAACTATAGGAAAAGCCCCCAGAAGGGATCCCAGCCACTCCTCCGAGATGCACACATGAGTCTTTTAGGTATTCATCACAATGAAAAAAGATTTCTGTTCTACAAGCTAATTTTGATTTACTTCCCATACCTTTCAACAATGGCCACTTCAATCCCAGTTTCAGCATGGAGGCAGCAGGGCCCTTCCCGGACCACCCTGGGGCAGCTGCAGCCCATCTCCAGCGTCTCAAACAGGGTGCTACCGGCAGCCGCCTCCCAGAAGCACCCACGTCCCCCTCGGAGAACCACGAACATGACTGCCCTCCCGGAGAAAGGGCTAGAGACCCATCCACCGATCAGAGGAGGGCAACCTCCTGTGAGAAGGACCTGCAGAACTCACAGGAAAGGATCAGGGCAGGGTGCGGGGCCAACGTGAGTGCAGGACACTTGGCTCTGAGGCCAGGGCCCAGCCACTTTGGCACCGCACACTCCCAACACAGCTGCGGTAGCTGAGGCCAGACTTCTTTCCAAATGGAGCGGAAGGATTTCTCTGCACATGACCCCTGACATTATTATTCCAGTTACTTGATTTTGATTGATCTGTCTGGAATAAAATGAAATAAAGCAGTCACAGAAGGAGTGGGCAATCACCTGTGCTGGCAGGTTCCTCGGGATGCCCCCAGGCTGCAAGCCAGCATGCATCTGATTTTTTTTCTTGAGCATTTTAAACCAGGAGATTCAGAAGGCTCCATCCCTCTACTGAGTAAATTCAGGAGATTGCCCCACATTTTTTGGCACACCCGGAGGGACAGACAGATGCATCAGCTTTCACACTGTAGCACACAGTCACATAGAGACTCACAAGATCTCAGGCAAACTCCAGCAAGCCCCATGTCTCGGCAGTTACTCCCACCCGGCCGGCTCCTGAGGACAGGAAAGAACAAGGAACAACCACAGAGGCAAAAGCCTCCTTGGGTGTCCTTTCGCGGAAGAAGGACAGGGACAGCGACAGTGCCCTGATGGCATCATAGCACCACTGTCCTCTGAGAGGTCCACTTTCAAGTGGAGCTCAACTCTTCCTGCTTCCTGGCAAGTGCTTGGAAATCCCGCATTCCCTGCACCTTGACTCTTTCTGAGCACAGTCTTCCACGTGTCCCACCTGCTCAGAGGCACACAGCACTGTGGACTCCTCCTGCTCTGGGGCAGAGTAGGATTCATTTACGGGGTATAGGGAGGGCACCAGGGACCGACCCAAGGGCTGTCCACCACTGAACCACAATCCCAGCCATTTCTATGTTTTATTTTGAGACAGAGTCTGGGTAAGCTGCAGAGGCTGGTCTGGAGTTTTGTCCCCCCCCC
>PVKS010012163.1:47500-54598 GCA_004027875.1 Aplodontia rufa | reverse complement strand
CACAAAACTATTCCCTCCACCTCAACAAAGTTGATTTTTAAAGATAAGTTAAATCTCCATTTGACTTCCATTAACCTTTTAGCATTGTGCTAATTTTAAAGGCATTCCATGTTGTGATGTAAATTAAGTGGTTCTAAAAATTCCGGAAATAAAAATTTGAACAAATAAAGTATTTAAGAATCTTTTTGCCTAACCATTAATTCAGGTTTCCCTGCTCTCCAAGAGCTTCCATTCTAAAAGAAGGCAAAAGAATTATCATAACCATGGTAATCTAAATAAGGCTGATCAAATATCAGACACTAACCCAAACAGTAAATTAAATACCTTTGGCTGTATGCCCCTTTCTTTATGCTGTCTCTTAAAAGCAATCTCAGAAAACCAAGATATCACTAAACTCTGTTACATGATATAACTCTAGAATGAATGTGCATTCATCTGTTAATTCTATGTATAAACAAAGTGGGCAACATACTTAGAGGGAACTGTACTTGTCCTTAATATTGTTGCAGGATTCCTAAAAATTCAATGTCTGCAAGGGTATGTGAACTTTTACAACATCAAGAAAAAAAGCAAATATAACTATTCCCTCCAATATGTAAAACTATGTCGAAACAAATAAAAAAAGCAAAGGAGGTATGAACTAAATCTGTCAAAACTATTTCATACACATGTGGCTACAGAGTAGAAATTTAAGTGTATTCTGTCAATTTTTATAGAGAACTGTTGGAATACTGCTCATGAAAATAATTAGTTTATATGCTTTCCTAATTCTTCATGTTAATTAAGTTAAAGCCATTTTAGTGGTATAATTCCTGAACCTTCCCATTAAAGTAACCAATAGGAATGATGATACATTAAAGATACTCTCCTTAAACATGAGGACGTCCATGAAGTCTTTGTGGGCCACAATGGCCTCTACAACTGAAGACTCTCTCAAAAGACTGCCTATGTAGCTCAGTGCTTGCCTAGCCAGGTGTGAGGGCTTGAGCGAAAACTCCCAGTACCACATAACACATTTTGAACATTTCAACCATGATAAAGCAGCTAGTTCCAGCAATTTTACATTCAAATGATACTTATGTTCCGTTATTCCATGATTATTCAAATTTCACCTCATTTAAAGTTAATACCATTAAGCCTGCCTGTGAGACCTGTCTATAGTGCCAGCAACTCAGAAGGGTGAGACAGGAAAATTGTGATGGAGGCCAGTCTGTTGCAACTTTACCTTTTTTTTTTTTTTCCTTCCCAGGGCTGAGGACTGAACTCAGGGCCTTGAGCATGTTAGGCAAGCACTCTGCCACTGAGCTTAAATCCCCAACCCTATGGGTACCTTTTCTTAAAATAAAAAAAATAAAGCTGTGGATGTAGGTCAGTGACCAGTACCTCCGGGTTCAATCTCCAGTATCAAAAACAGTTAACACCATTAAATGAACCATACCATAGGATGTGACAGTGGAACTCCTTTGGTATTACGGTTTCTATCAAGAACTGATTTTTATCATGTTAAATCTACAAAATTCTTTCTACAGATTTTACATTATTGTCAACAAGCTCTAGTTTGTTTTGTAATCTGTAAGAATGGCTTGTTCATTCCAAACTCTTTGTCTTTTTGCCCTGAAAAAGCTAAAACCAACTAGCTTGAACATGATGCCAATCCCCACAGGCATCCTACAGTTCTCCCCAAACCAAGGTGAATTGTTGATAATCGTTCAGTATATAGCTGAAGGCCTAAGGTAAGAAAAAAATTCATCAACGTTCCAGATCTGAATCGATCTGTACTGATCTTTACACTTCCCCTCAGATTAGAACTTTTAAACTACTTTGTAAATAACAAATCATTGAAGTTTCTAAGTTAATTATCCTAAAATGACTTTCTTTTGATCCAAGTTTATTACTTGTATTAGAAACACCTAATTTTAGAAAGTTCTAACATTTAGAGACACTAATTTTCAAATGTTTATTAGGGCTTTGCCCATAACCATAAGTCTTATACAAACTCCCAGGATGTTCTGAAATAATGAAAGCTTGTTTATACCAGTATAAAACTTGGAAAGTCTTATTAGAAACTCAACTCGAACTTCACTGACAAATTTTCAAAAGGTCCTGATGAAGTGATCAAAACTTTTTCTATCTTTCCCCCCAACCATCAACTCCAAGAAATCCTAGAGCTCAGTCAAAACCCTTCGAAGTATTTGAAAGTCCCCCAACTTTCATGATTTGTCAATTTAACGTAATACGCACATTAAGCGAAGCTCACTTACCTAACCTCATTTTCAGTTATTAAAAGCATTAAAAGCAATTTTAAAAGATCCTTTGTTTCTTGTCTTCTCCCGAGTTATTTGCAACCTGAGTCTTATTTCCACATCTTCTATGAAATTTTGCCAGGGATAAGATTAGACAATGGAAGAATACTGTATACTGAAGTGCGATCCCAGAGGTAAAACCAAATTACCATTAAGCTCAACAAATCCAAAGGCATGTTCATGACTACAGAAGATTTCCGCCAACAATTAAAATTAAGTGAAGACCAGCCCAAAACATTTATTCTATACATCTCCCAGTCATGTGCTTGCAATTGGGTTATCTTGGGAAATTTGTATTCACCAATGGCTAATTATTTTAATGTATGCATGATCAAAAGGCGATAGATCTCTAAAGATTCCAAGTTTCTATTTAAATGCTGTTAAGTGAAAAATGATGAAATGGAGGACACTCACAATAATTCTTGGACTCCTGGAGATCCTAAGACATGCTACAAAAATAGGTCTTTATTCTTAGGAAAATATAGTCAGAGCTAGCTTCCTTATGCTATACATAAAATCTTAACATCAGAGGCAGTACAGATAGTACAGATAGTTTTTGAACTAATCTCCAAACAAGCACAAATCCACTACTTTGAGAAAAAAAAAAAAACAGGTAATTTGAGGTTTTTGGCAAAAGACAGTACTTCATACATCTAATCCAAATCAAAGAGCCTGCAGACGATTTTCAGTGAGATGAAAGGAATGAAATAAATATAAATTCTATGGATAAATAAATGTAAAGAATTTAAATAAGCTAACAAAACTAATTATTTTTTAAATTAAAAAACTAGTCAGGTACAAGCTTTTGTTTCTCAATGCCAGACTTCTAAATGTTTATCAGACTACTGTTAATATTAAAAACCTAATCTTTGACCCAGAGTGTTAGTAATAATACTGATTTGCGTTTGCAAAAAGGATTGTTTTCCCAACTGAATGCTTCTCATCCTGAAAATATTTTAGGTGTATTACTGAAGGCAGACTGTGGTGCTAATATAATTTATGTTCTATGTACTTTTAAAAAGTGACAGACCACAAAAGTCCATCTTACTAACTTGCCCAGTTCAAAAATGTCTGAGCAATGGATCATAATTAGCATCTTAAAAGTAGTGGCATGCCCTGTTGAGTGGTATGATTAAATATTACACCTTAAATGCCATCCCCACAAGTCTGTTTCTTGTATGTATTCATTCTTTAAATTCTGTATTCATTAAATTTACACCCACCACTGAATTCCTATTGACAGATAAAAATTTTATGGTATACGTAACTGGGGAGAAAACAGTCATGGTGGGCATTCTGGGAAATTTTAGGAACCCGAGCAAGCATTTTATTCTAGAGTTAGCTCTCTCCCCCAGTACACGAAGGAAGACCTTCTATTTTTTTAATTTCTCCCCATAAAATACAAAATACATGTCATATTCCGTAACAATATGGTGGTCTTTTGCTGTTTGTTTTGGCTTAAGTCAAAAAAGCCGCACAGTGTTTGTCAATTTTGCCCATGTAGCTGGATGTTCATCCTATTAAATGTCTTTTCAAATATCTTATATATACAACTGAATAATCCAGATACCCCATCAATCCATTTCTATCTTCCTATTTTATCATGAGAAAAAATGTTTATATTTTAAGTCATATTTGCAGGGAGTCAGAAAATTTCTCATGACACTTAACTGTCATCATGGGTATTCAACACCTCTTTCTGTGCTTGATTCTCCCTTAACTTTTAACAGCTGATTCAGTATAGCAATGGCTAAAAAGATACAAAAAGAATGCTTGGGAGAATACAAACATAATTTTCTCACAAAGCAACTTTCTGAAAACTTAATAAATTCATAATCAGTTTTGATTGCCAAGTAGTCTGCAGAAACAAAATCTTGCGTCTGTTTTTGGTTCGGTAACTCAAAATTTTCTTTTTAACAATCAAAATGCTTTAGGATACACTTTTCACCCCAAGGAAGGGACTTGACTGTTGGATTTAAGACCCTTTCCTTGACAACAGATATACAAAATTTCTTTCATTTGTTATCTGTCCATTCTTTGAAGCTGTCAAAGCCAAGAACCCATAAACAAATCACAAATAGCAATATCCTACATTAGTTAACATTCCCCCTTTTAACATGTTGACATTTTTACTAAAGGATTAGTTATTTTTGCATTTCCATTTCTCATATCCCATGACATTCCATATAAATTGCATTATTGCTTTATAGGCCACACAACATTCAAAATTATGTTTATATGCATTGCCTGTTTTCCTTGATCTCTGGTAAGTTTGATACTGATTTTACTACAGAAATTTAAGTTTGAAAATACCACAGTTAGTATTTCTTCTCAGCACTTAATTGTTCACATCACTAATCACTACATGCATATTTAGCTCTGATTATATTGCTCAAAAACTGCACCCATTATCAGAACAGTGCAAATGATATTTAATTTTAAAAATAATCATAATGGCTTGAATTCAAAGTTATTCAAATGAACACTGTCAAGTAATTTCACTTGAGTGTGTATACATTTCATCACCATTGTTTACATTAGCCTTACAGAAAACCATCAATTCTTTACAATTTCTTTATATCATCAGTTTTCCCTCCCAAGTTCCCCCAACTAAGAATGCCAAATATAGTCTTGGAAACCCACAGAGCTCCATATTTTAATATTTTCTTAAAGAACACATTTGTGAACTCACAAAAGTGTTCATCTTTAAACTTTGACAATGCAATTCTTACTGTAAATCAAACAAACCTGTCCTAAAATCCCAACAAATAATTCTGAGAATTAAACACCTTGACAGTGTCCCTTAAAAATGGTACGACAGTTAAGTGCCAATAGGCGTGGCAATGACCTCTTGGATGGGATTATTTAATTCCTTGGATCTGGGAAATGCCAGCACCAAGGATTACACTGAGATTCAATTTTACTGAAGGCTACATTTAGTTTACCCACTTTCCACAACCTATTATATACTCATTATGTTAGAATGAAATGTAAATGTTTTGTGTAGCCCTCAAACTTACACTTAGATTTGAGAGATGTACTTTTAAAAAGCACGGGGTAATCTATAAAATCAGTGGCAGAAAGTTTCATTAAGCACCAGGAACAAATTTTTGTCACCCCATACTCATTTTGTAGGTAAGTTTCAATAACCGGCAAGGCACATTTACATATATTCCAATGAATACTTATTGACAAATTTTAAATTACACTCTATGTCCCAGCTATCCCAGTAACTGACATACAACATACTAAAATGGTTTATTAAGATAACAAAAAACCAATTAATGTGAAACATACAGGCTATTGGCAACCACTATTCTAAAATTATGTTAAGTACAAATAAACATACTGAAATGTGTGCAATTCTAAGTTTTTAAACCAGAAGATTTCTATACTAACACACATTTATATTAATGACACATAAAAAAAATAAAAACTTTATTACAAAAATAAGTTACACTCGCCTCCAGCTTACAGTATAAAACAATTTTATTTGCAGGAATGCAAAATGATTGTTTGCCATGAGCATTTTGAACATATGACATGTCTAATTTTCTTGTTAAATTTGCATTTACTGGGGAACTGGTGTGTATAAAACCTTAAGTATAAGCTCTGATCTTCATCGTGGTGCCTATTGGGTATGTGATATAACTGCAGTATCCCTTTGGGGAAGGGGAAAGGGGATCATTTTACACCAAGTCCTAATTAAACTATAATTTTACTTTTGACTTTAAGCTATCAACTTAGGACTTGGCCAAAAATTTTTTGAGGATGATTCAATAGAGGATGCTTTACCACTGAACACTCACTGTCATCAAGGTGCTTTAGAAAATTAAAAACATAGCACAAATGATTGTACTCTACTCTACAAGTTATCATGACCTGCATAAGAAATGGAAAGCTGATTCACATTTTTACAGTGATCAGCAGTAAGAAATGCACTAATGAAACATACCTTTTACCTAAAAAGCTAAACTACAGCCATATACTAATTTCTATGATTTATGAAAAACTTCAAAATATCCAAATGTCAGGCTTTGCTGTACAATTGTCAGTTTTAGTCTGACTTTTTATAAAGGGACACTGCAGTATTTAGTACAAGTTCGGATGCACTTTTTTGAACATCTGATGTCTTACAAAAGTAACATCTTGCTAAACTATTATACATCCAAATAACTACAATATCTGAAGAAGCAAGGCTGCTTTTTCAGCCACAAAATACGACAAAAGCAAGGCCTGTTATGATGGTCATGAGGAAGTCTTACAAGCCTCTGAAACTAAAGGCAACTAAGAATGTTACATTTGGTATATTAAAATCTTACCCTCATATCATATTTAACAAGCCTTGCTTTTATCTACAAAGATTTTCTATGTACAGTACAGACAGGGTATAGTTCAATCCTCTGCTACTGAGGTAGTTAACCAACCCTTTAAAAAAGGTTCTGAAAAGAACCACTATCTGGAATGCCTGACTAACCAGCTCTGATGATTACACCTGAAACTGCATATCTGAACACAATTCAAAAGTGATTACTATATAAAAGATATAGACAATCATGATTAACCTTGGTGAGCAGAAATAAAATTTAAGGATACCAACAGTGGCATTCATCTATACCACTGCAATAAAATTTAAATGCACAAATTCAAGAGAATATTTCAGAATACCACTGTTGGGATCCTTAACTTAAAAAAACAGGGGAAAAATCTACTTAGAGCAGATTTTTTAAGAGAAGAACTTTATTCTTTATTAAGATACCATGCTAGAAGTTATGAAGGATTTCTGTTGGAACAC